>APFE031623828.1:14190-54329 GCA_000404065.3 Pinus taeda
CAACCGGGCTCTCCACAGCTCGACTGGCCACAGCCCTTTTCAGGGGGGCTTGGGATTCCAGCCACTATGTCCCATCGATGTGGCCATGCCATTTGCAGCTACTCATGTAGATTCTGCTCATGTCCAGTCTGAAATAGATAAGGCAAACAGCTTCATTGAGTACATCCAACATATTCGCCAGCAGTTCCATGACATTCTGGAGAAATCTAATGCTAAGTACAAGCAACGACATGATCAACATCAGGTGCCACACAAGTTTCAGGTGTGTGACAAAGTCTGGTTGCATTTGAAAAAGGAACGCCTTACCGGAGCCTATCGGAAACTCAGACCACTCCGATATGGCCCTTACACCATTACCAAGGCTGTGGGAGAGAATGCATTTGAGATCAGCATTCCCCCATTCCTTGGCCTGCACCCGGTGTTCAATGTCGACCGCCTTTGGCCATACTTCCCGGCATTACTAGACACGTTCGACATTGCAGAACAACTCACACCCACAGAGTTAAATCTAGCTTGCATGGAATAAGCTACAACTGATCAGATCATGGACACACAGATCAAGCACACTCGCTAGCAGAATATCAAACTATATCAAGTTGTCAAAGCAGGACAACTCCTTCACCAGGGCAAGTGGCTCACCAGGGACCAAGTGCAGCGGAAGTTCCCTCATCTCATGGAGGAACTCAACGCAATGGGGACCATTGCTTCCTAAGGGGGGAGGAATGATAGAGGTGGATATTGGTGGCCACCCGCTAATTCGACTTGGATCCCCTCTAGTGGTTTGTGCAGATTTTTTCAATTTCCTTAATTATAGCACAATTTACTATTTTTAGCTGTTTTTCGGGTCCTAAACTTCCGGAACCATTTTGAGGCCCTAAACGACGTTTTTTGGGAAATCTACCGCCATCGATTTTTCTGTCTAAAAATCATCTTTTCCGTCATAGTCCTCGGAGAGATCTTTCCAACGGGCTATCATGCGCATCAAACGAAGATAAGACGACCAATTCGCGACCCCGGGAAGTTGATGTACCAACTTACCCAAAAACGGGGCCCACAATTTGGCGTTTCATCTTCCAGGGTTAGGTTTTGGAATGTGAAGGGTTTTTCCATTGTTTCTCAACAATAAATAGGCCTTCGAGCCTCATTTGTAACATAGTTTAGAGGCATGTAGCCACACATCTCTTCTCAGAGATAAGCTGCCATCGCCCTAGCTGGTTTATTTCCATTTCGGTTTGTAAGCATATTTTAGTATTTTCCATTAATGAAATGAAGTATTATTTCCGCTGCATCTTTATGTATATGGTTATTTCTGTAATTTTTTGCGTTCCTGTTTAAGTCTGGATCAGAACATCTAAGTGAATCCAACCCTTGAAAATGAGAAAGAAAATACATAATATATACATAAAAAATACTCAACCTAACCATCAGTGGTCGAATCCATGAGAAGAGGGGTAGTTTCAACTATTTCCCAACTAAGAACTAGAATATAAGCAGTCAAACAACCTGCCTCTATAAGTAAGAAAATTGATTCATTAGCCTCAACACCAAATCTAATTAATGAATCTACCTTCTACAATTATTTTACCATCACATTTATAGGCCACATAAATAAATACATGAGTAAAATCATTCATGAGGAGAGAGAAAACAAATCCACAGTCAAACCAGGTGACATTTTGATTTTTTGGGCAAACTGGTCAAAAGCGCAGTGCCACTTTCCACCTGCTTTTGGAGGCCTTCCCCTTAACAAAATTGAGCTCAAGATAGTGCATTGGAAGTGAATTCAAGTCTAGTTTCTGCACCAACTGGAATTTTGAATTTCGAGGTCATTTTCCCTCTAAAAACTTGAATCTCCCAAGACTGCTTCTATGTGTCCAAAAAGAGGCAAAGAGGTCATTTTGTGGTAGTTTTTGGACCTCTTGGTGACCCAGATTTGCTCCAAAACTTTTAAAACTTTCCAGGGTGTATGTTCTCATCATGTTGAATACAAAAATACAAACTTTTTCTCTATCTGATGCTTCAGGAAAAAACGCAACGCTGGTGGCATTGTGCTTCTGGGCCACTTTTCTATGTTGAAAATTTCAAAATTTGAAAAGTGGAAAAAATCTCCAAAACTTGCCCAAATTTGGCATGAGACACCACCATCAACTGATTTTATGGGCTAGTTAGGCTTCAGCTAATATTTCCAACCTATTTTTCTCTTTCTTTCCCTCTAAGGCTCTCCTAAACCTAGATTTTAGCTTCCTAATCCTCATATTGCAGATTTTGTTACAGGATATGTAATGGTAGGCCATGTTTCACAGCATCTTCTTATCCCTATTGGCCTTCTCAGTCAGCCCTTCAAGATGTATGTTGACCCTCTCAAGCCATTTTTCCCTGTCATTCTCAATCTCTTGCTGAATAGGAGTAAACTTGACATGAGACTCTTTGGCCATTTTCCTGTTTTCTTTAATCATTTGTAGTTGCATGAGGACGTGCTTGTCGCTCAATTGCTTGTTTTCCTACTCTAAATATTTTATGATAAAATTGGCTCTCTCTAAGTTTTCCACCAAGGATTGTATTTCAGCTTCTCATTCTTGAATCATGAGGTCTTTGATGGTGTTTTCATTCTGATCCTCCAAGTCAATAATGCCACTTCCATGATGAGTGATGTGTTTTTGTGGCTCCTCATGCTCAATAAGGTCAAAATCTCTTTCCTACTGATCACCAATATCTTCCTCTTGCATCTTTTCCTTTCCTTTGTTCAACTGCTCAACTTGTATCTGTTTTGTTGATGTAGAAGGGAAAGACCCTTCCAAACCTTATGGAGCAAACATTTTCCTGTGGATAGATGACGAAGGGAAGGCCCTTTCTATTGCCTATGGATCAAACACTTTCCTAGTAGCTGCAAAAAGTCTCCTTTTTCCTCTCTAATATGTTAAACACACTGGCACCTCAACAATTTTGGTTTCCTTGGCTTGTTCCCTTGTTTATTCATGGCTGGAAGGCCGACCTTCTTCTTGATGCACTGGTGAAGGGATCTTTAGACTTTTGAACATCTCATGAGCAATGAAAGTCTCCCATGGAATGTTAACAAGGCTAAGCTAGTGTAGAGAAATGATTCTAATCAAAGAGTAACAATAAATGTTGTTCAACTATTGGGGGTATGATTTCCTCTGCACAATATGTGCCATTTTCTCAATGTTTCTAAACATGAAGTAAGGGAGATTCAACATCTTTACTCTAGTGAAATGCATGAGGAGTCTAATATGATAGACATACAACTGGGAGGACCTTCCTTCACAAGTGAAGTACTTGATAATAATCTTCATCAAAGGAACATACCTGTCTTCCAAAAACTTAAAGGGGAATAACCTATTCACTTGATTTCTATATTTATCCTTGATATAGAGCTCATAGTAACTCTCATCGAGGTCCTGACTTTTGTACCTTTTCTCACCAAATTTAGGGATTTTGGTGGCCTCTGAAATGAAATCTGATCATATTGTGAAGGTTACTCTCGCAAGTGTCACAAAAAGTCCGACCAACTCGTGGTGAAACTGAACTCTCTCCACCGTCTCAAAAAATTCAAAACATGCTTGATGCATGAAACAAGAAACTGCAAGTGGCCAGGCCTGTAATTCCCTCAAGCTAGTGGGCTCCTCTTTGATGATTTTTCATACTTTATGGGGCTTCCTATATTGTCTATTTCTCTCCATGGAGTTATCACTAAGTGTCTCGTCTTCATACTCATATTCATTGTCTCTTTCCATTTCTTTCCTTTGGCTTTGAACAATATGGTTAGATATTCATAGTTTTGGATAATTGATGTGGAGAAATGGAATGGGTAGAATGTATGGATGAGGGGGTTTGGGAAAATGTGTCTGTGAATAGGGTTTAGGGAGAATGAATGGAATTTAGGGAAAAACAAAAAGTGTATAGATTAAGAAAACAATAGTAGAGTGAGGATTTCAATTCATGAGACAGTTTATAGGAAAACTACGGTTTTGATTTTGAGAGTGAAAAATCAGAAAATCTTGATGTAAAAACCCTAAACCACAAGAGATTTTGATGTTACTTACTTGAAAAAGAGGTAAATTTGGCAACTTTGAGGTGAAATTGGCATTTTGAGGTGATTTGAGGCTCTGCTATACAAACCACAGTGCCACCTATAGAAGCGCAACGCAGACCTGGAAGTGCAACGCCAACGTATTTTTACACTACAAAAATTCCCTAGAAGAGCAACACCACCCCTCAAAAGTGCAGCGCCGATCTAAAACTCTAAAATCGTAGCGCTTTTTCTCTGTTTGCTCAATAACACTTGAAAATCGACCTTTTCTCTCTTCCTGGCTCCTTAATCTTGAATAATGATACAATGGGATGAAAAATAGGAGGATGGGTTTATATAGTTTCACCTTTTGATTTTTTGTTTGTGAAAACACACTTTTATAATGTCTATTTGTCTTTTTCAATGTTTTGTTTTTCATGCTTGTTTCTTTTTCTTGGCAAGTGAACTTATGCTCAAAATCACTTGATTTTTGCAGTGGCAAGTACTTGGTAGGATCACAAGCTTTAGGAGGAGCTTGGAAACAAATATTACATATAGAAACAGTAAAATTACATCATGAAGAAAGATAAAAAAACTTAATACTCTATTTTCACCTCAAAACAATTTTTGAGTTGAGAACTACATTAAGCTTTCAAAATAACTAATTATGACTTTACCCATTATTATTAGCCTCCTCATGCTTGCTGACCATTATTAACATATAATCACTGAATTTTACCATGGAGGAAACCCTGAGACCTAAGCAGACCAAACCATAGGATTTGATGAAATGGACAACAAAATGAACATGAATCATGACTGAAAAATATGAAATAAGATTAGCAAGTGCATATCATGAGGGAAAAACTGAAGTAAACCCTACAATCAGTACATCCATGACCTAATGCAATGCAAACCCATCAAAATGAGACTCCTACTATGAAATGCAAAACAACATATTTTTATCATTGATGGCAGTGTGAAGACATTGACACTAACATTGGCTCCAATGGGGATGGTAGCTCCTTGGAGGTGCCAAGAACATCGTAAACCTAGTAGCCTTATCCATTGGGAAATAAGGTCAAGACACTTCAAAAACTGAAAACTGACACTATGAAAACTGACTCAAGACTCAAACTATGACTAAAAACTATTTAAAAAGACTGGCAAACCATACACATATCATTCAAACATTATATCCTTCACTTCAGGCTACAAGCTATAATGATTGTGTACTTTGAAATCTTGTAATGAAAGGGAAAATGGTATATACAATGATAATATCATCATTTCAGAAATCACCTTAGAAGATGTAGTGATTCAGGAGCCTACCATTGACTGGCCCTCTTAAATAATCCTGTCCATCCATTTCTTTTAGAAGAGATGCATTTTGTCCTCTGTATGCAACAATCTTATAGGGTCCTTTCCATAAGTTTTCAAACTTACCATGCTTTCCTTTATCTTCATTCCTAGCATCCCACCATAACACTACATCCCCAACCTAGAATTTATCTTCTTTTGTTTTCTGGTCATAGATCCTTTTTATGTTTTCCTGTAATCTCAAAGTGTTTTGGAAAACTTCCTCCCTTGTTTGCTCTAAATTAATCATTTGATTAATTCTTCTCTGAAATTCATCCTCCTCACTGCCAGCCTCCTGTAGCAATTTCATAACAGAGACTGCGAGGGATGTTGGAAAAACTGTGTCAATGCCATAAACTAATTCAAATGGAAACATTCCTATGGACTTTTTCTGGCTCACTCTATTAGCCCATAAGGCATTAACCATCTTTCTGTGCAAACCTTTCTTATTTGTTTCCATCATCTTCTTGATGATGTTCACCAATGACTTATTGGATGATTCAGCCAGACCATTTCCCTGCAGGTAATATGTTGTAGAGTGACCCAAAGTAATATTATACTTGTTGCAAAAGTTGATCATCTTCTTTGATTTGGATGTGGATGCATTATCTATGATGATTTTATTAGCACAAACGAAACAAGATAAAATATTTGATTCTGAAAATTGGATGATTATCGTATCTGTGGCTTGTCTAGTCAGAATTGCTTCAATCCACTTGGTAAAGTAGTTGGTTGCTATTAGGATCCATTTGTGCTACGCCAATGATGTTGGATGAATTTCCCCAATGAAATCGAGCCCCCACTACTAAAATGGTGCATTGACTTCAACCGGTTTCAGAGGAAGAGACGATAGTTTCCTTTTCAACTGAAAGAGCTAACATTCATGACAGCTCATGGTTGTTTTTTAAACATCTAAAAATAAAGTTGGCCAATACTAAACTTCTCTCAACCCATTATTTTCCATTTTCATCTAGAATAGGTGACTACCACAATGACCTTTATGAAAGTCATACATCACCTATTGATCCTCATGTTCTACCAGACAATTAAGTAATATTCCTCTTGGATCTTCCAATAAACAACATTATTTAGAATGTAGAATTTAGTAGCTTTAAGTTTGAGGGATCTACCTTTGTTCTTTGCCATTCATGGAGGTGATCAGAGGTGCTGAAGTACATACAATATGTTTCAATATCATGGTGATTGAGGAATCATTTTAGACACTTGAATCATAGAGCCTTTGTCTTCATCTTCTGACATGGCCGCAATAAGATTTATATCTAATGCATGCAGATTTGATTCCACCATTAACCTTGCCAAGCCTTGCCCTTTGACCAGCTTTGTAGGCTTAATCTCCAGATCTATTCCAACATTGTTGCAATCCATTTTCCCCGCCTTCCTTCTAGATCGGTTTGTATCAACACATGCTTTACTGCTAAGTTAGGAACTTAAGCTATGATATGTGAGTACAGAATATACACTCTGAAATATTTCAAAGCTTTGACAAGAGCAAGAGCCCATTTTTCAATTATGTTGTACCGCAAGGTAGCATCTGTAATGGTCCTACAGAAAATTGCAATGGGTTTCTCCAGTTGATCTTTCTTTTGCATCAATACCGCAACCATGGTATGCTCCGATCCAAATGAAAATATGATGAAATCTTGTGTATGATCAAAAATAATCAAGATTGGGGCCATAGATAAAGCATACTTTACCAGATTAAATGACTTCATAGAATTCTCCATCCATTTTACCACACTGTCCTTCTTTAATATGTTAGTTATTTCCCTTAAATGCTCAACTAGATTGGGCACAAATCTACGTAAGAAATTCATCTTACCATTAAAATATTGTATTTCTTTCTTTTTCTGGGGAAAATCTATTTGTTGAATTGCCCCACCCTTGAAGGATCAATGCAAATGCCTTCTTTTGAGATAACCAAGTAACTTTTGTTCATCCATGGTGAAGAGACTTTTCTTAAGATTCAGAGATATCCTTAACTTCCTAAATCTCTGAAACACAATTTTTAAATGTTACAGATGCTCATCAGAGGAACCTAAAAACACTGTCAAATCATCTAAACATATAACCAGAAATACATCCTTTTCATTAACAAAAGTGATGTCCATTGTATGCTGAAATGTGGCTCTAGCATTTTCCAAACCGAATGGCATTTTAGCATAACGAAAAGTTCCCTATGGTGTGGTAAATGCAGTTTTGTCTTGATCATCTTCATGGACCAAAATTTGATTGTAACCTGAATACCCATCAAGTAGTGACATACGAGATGCTCCAACCACTCATTGCAGGATATGATCCATCTTTCGAGGCAGGTAATTGTGCTTCAAAGACACCTTATTAAGGTTCCATAAATCGATACACAATTTGATTTCTCTGGTCTTCTTTCGCACCAGAACTAGGTTCGAAATCAATCATAAAATCTGATTGGGATAGTGATACTAGCTTTGAATAGCCTGTTTACCTCTTTTTTAATGGAAGGCATCAACGTAGGATTGATTCTTCTCAGCTTCTGTCTGAACGGCTTCTGATTTGGCTTGAACGGAATAGTGTGCTGAATTATATCTTTGTCATACACCTTTAGATCTGAATAATCCCAGGCAAGCATATCAGAAAATTTAGATAACAATCTAACATATTTAAACTTTACCTCAAGAGTCAATGTTCTAGACAGTTTCACATACTTAGGTTTATCTGTTGTTCCAAGATTAACATCCTCAACACCTTTGTCCATAGGAACTAGGCTCAGATTTCTAGCTACATCATCCTCATCGAAAAGTTCTTCTAAAGGTATAATACCTTTAGGAATAATGTTGTCTTTTACCTGCAATATCTCAATTTGATTCACCTCAATTTCCAGTTCATTGGTATCATAGCCAAAATCTATGGAAGCATCCTTATAGTTTCCATCAGTCTGCAAAAAGGTATTGATCTCCTTATTGTCCCAAAACACTTGCCAGTACCTTAAATTGTCCAGAACAGTAGGTCAATGTTTTACATGGATCTCAAACTTGTTGTTGGAATTCATCGAAATCTTCAAATTAATTGTAGCAGTGGCAAGTGAATCTGCAATAACATTTCGAGCACGAGGTACTGCTGCCAAAGTATAATTTGGAAACATTCGTAATATATCTAAAACTGCATTTCTGTAGGATCTCATCCATGGGTGTTTAGCTTGATATTCTCCCTTGACCTACTTTATCATTAGCTATGAATCTCCATAGACTGATATCCTTTTTGCATTCAACTTTTTTAGAATTTTCAAACCTACAATCAACGCTTCATAGTATGCTTCATTGTTAGAACAGTCAAAGGCCAATTTGTATGAACATATCCTAACATTACTAGGAACTTTATTCAACTGGAAAGCAGGGCTACGAATCCAAATCCCTATGCTTGCACCATCCTTACCAATGATTCCGTCAAAACCCATGCTCCAAAGACTTGTCTCTTCTTCTAGAGGCTGAAATTTTGTTTCCTTCTCTTCCTTACTTTGACTAATCTTTTCATTTTTCTGTTGTTCATTGTCCTTTTGCTGCTACTAATAAGTGGACTTGTTAGAAGAACTTGTTATTTTCTATCTTTCTTGGTCAAGGGTTGCTCTAAAATTTTCTGAAATCTTTAGAACATCTTCTACTTCAACTAACTAACTATCAACATCACTAAACCACTATCTGAATATAGTAGAAATGACTCTAAATCTATATGTACAACATTAATTGGATGATTAAGCGGTCTCTCCTTACTAGTAATAATGTATTTCATTTTCTTTTTCCTCTATAGTTTTCTCAATTGTCCAATCATGGGAATGGTAGCATAATAGAAATCAAGTTGTAAAGTTCATTTTAGCTTTGCACCCCATGATCTAGACAAAATCATACCAAACTGTGGTGGAATGTCCGCAACAACCACATTCATCAAAACATTTTTGGCTAGGATTTGGTCTAAAGATACCACCAAGTATTTGATAAGACCAATACAATGGACCCTACCAGAGTCAAAAGAGTACAGGTCATGATATTTTCGAGTAATGTCAAGGCCCAGTTTCTCCATAATGGCTTTTGGAATCAGAGTATGGGAAGCTCCAGAGTGAAACATGGCATTGTGGAGGACATACTCATGTAGTCTGAGGCTTATATAAAATGGAGGAACTTCACTATCCTCAAACTGACATTCTAAGGCATGGCCAAAAATGAGCTCAGGGTGATCATCTTCTACATTAACCATATTAGATAAAGCATCTATATTCAAAATTTTGGACACCTGGTGTTTATAGCTGTTGTTCTTAATCAACTCAGTCAAAGGAATTGAAACATTTAATTTTTCAATCTCATTTTCTAAACTAAAAGTTGAAACTTTATCTACCTCTTTGACTGGAAGGTCCTTCTTTTTGGCTGTTTATTTTGCTGCACTTTGCTGATTGTTCTTCGCGTTTGCAATGTAACTTGCGAATGGTCCTTTGCTGGAAGTCAGATCAGTAGGCTCTTTCCCTTTCTTTTGAATGTTTGAGTCATTTTTGGGTTGCGCTTCCTTTCTCTTTTGAATTTGACTGACTGGTACATCCCTACTTCCCAATGAATATTGCTTCTGTTGTACTATCAATGCATTCATATATCATCGCTGATAATCATCTGACTCGTCCTCCAAAACTACTTCATTTGCTAGTATGTAATCTTCGTCCCTTTGGGACTTTGGAACCTCCGAATACTTTTCATATTCTATCAGAAAAATGGGTAAGACATCAACAGTGAAGAAATGGTTTGCCTCAACCACCAGATCATCATCATCTTCGTCCTCTATTGCATGCACATAGATTTGCTGCAAAGGAGGTCCGACCTGGAGCTATTGTGCTAACTATTCCTATGCCTTTTGCTCCCTTTGTTTAATATTGAATTGGGGTTTTTGCTGCCCTCTGAAGTTTGGATTCCTAATTGGCTTTTCAGGTTTATCTTCAACTATCAACCAGTCAAACATTTTCTCAATTTTCTAGAGTAAATAATCTGCCTTAACATCTGAGGAAGATGCTTGTTCCTTTATAGTCCCCTTCTTTTCAGATTTCATCCTTACTCTTCTAGATAACAGATTTACTTCTACACGTACATCGTTCTTTTGCATATCTTCAACTGTGGTGTGATATCTTTCTCATAATTGATATGCGATATCAACATCAAAACCATCTGGAAA
The DNA here is from genome assembly GCA_000404065.3 of Pinus taeda. Classification (NCBI taxonomy): domain Eukaryota; kingdom Viridiplantae; phylum Streptophyta; class Pinopsida; order Pinales; family Pinaceae; genus Pinus; species Pinus taeda. The sequence goes on from APFE031623828.1 coordinate 24,779, forward strand.
TCCAATCAATGCTAACCCCATCAGTGGTTTAATCTCAGTTGGAATAGCATTATAAACTACATTGAACCTTACATAGTAATACTGCACACTTTCACACACATTCCTTTTGATATTTTCATTCTCAGATAAAATTTGGAGTGGGTTCTTCTTTACCTCCCATCGATCTAGGATTTGTCTATGTAGAACCAATAAAATATTGATAGAGGTAGCTAATAAAGTTGGGAACCATTTCCGAACCTCACCTCCAAAACTTTGCACAAATAATGTCATCGTCACATTTTCTGCCTACCTCATGAACGTCAAATAACTCTTTCATCCTGTCAACATGTTGCTGTGCTGTAATACTTTGAGTGGTTTCAAAAAGAGGTATCTTACTTTGGTAATCAATGGGCATATCATCGAGATTCTCAGGTAGAACAAGGGGTGCATATCGGGTAGCCATGAATCGAGGTGGATTTGAAACTTGTGTTGGGGTAACTGGGGGATTTGGGACAACAAGGGGATTTGATGTAACAGAGGTGATGGATGTTTGAGGTGTAGGGATAGGCTGATGAGGGATGATTTTCAGAAGTGTGAAAAAGTGATGGTGAGGTATAAGATGTTGAGGCTATTTCAGAAAGTTCAACGAGTCTATCAGTGGTAAGAGATGAATGAGGGGAGTTCAAAAGGTTTCAATTACTTGATAGTTTGGCTCATTGGATTTCAAGTTCTCTCGTGAATTCTAGATATGGGATTATGTTGAGAAGTTCACTATCAGATGTGGTTCTGAATAGAGAGAGACCAAAATACTTGTTAAAAGGGATGTCTTGAAGGAACGACCATTAAGTAGGGTACGAATGATATCTAAAAATTTGTCTAGGGCTTGGTGAAATTTCTTCTCTAAGTATTCGAGGAATGAGATTAGGATTTTCAAATAGAGGAGGATGATCCGGATCGGGATTGGACCTCATGTATCTTCTTGAAGGCACTGTGTTCAAAGTTCTCGATATTTTCTTATTTCTTTACAACTTTCCAATTTTCAGCCTAATGAATTCTAAACTTATCATCCAAAAGTTCAGAAATTCTTAATAGTACTGGGGTGTAGTGATATTTCCTCCCCAGTATGGTCACCAATATGTTAAAGCCTAGATTAACCTCAGGCTAAAGGAAGGCAATCCTAGGATAACCAAAAACCAAGCTTAACCTAGTAGCTAGCCCTGCCAGGTCTGGAGAGGGCTCTCTCCTTATGAATCTCAATCAAGATTATTATTAGATGAGATTTTAGGCTAGGTATAGTAGCTCAAAGGATTTTTGTTAAATTTTTTGGATTTTGTGGATCAAATGGAGTCAGGCAGTTTTGGGTCTAGGAAATTAGGTCAAGATGCAGAGTGTTCTATGGGGCAAGGTAGGTATAGGCTTTGGAACTTGATATTGAGTGAGGTGAGATGTCTAAGATTGGTGAGGAGTTGAGGAGGGCATGTAAATATCAGGTTTCCTTCTCAAACAACAGAAAACATAAAATACTGAATTGTTTCCCAAGGGAGAGCATTGTAAACAATGAATTTTACCTATCTATCTTGATATCATTCTATTAAAAGAAGTGAAATAGATTGTGGCATACATAAAAAATGTGAAAAACTGATAAAAAAAGAAGAAACTATGCAAAAACACCATACTAGAGGTATCCCATAAAAATAGATGCAACTCCTATTAATTTCCTTGCCAAACTACTTACAATGATGTACAATATTGTTCAGAGCATCCAAGTGATCCAACCTGTGCAAATGAGAAATACAATACATAATATAAACATCAAAACTACTCAACCTGACCATCAGAGGCCGAATCCATGAGAAGAGGGGTAGTTTCAAGCATTTCCCAACTAAGAATTGGAATATAGGCAGTCAAAGAACTTGCCTCTATAAGTAAGGAAACTGATTCGTTAGCCTTAAAACCACCTCTAACTAATGAATCTACCTTCTAACATTATTTTACCATCACATTTAAATTCCATTTCATTAATTACATGAGTAAAATCATTCATGAGGAGAGAAAAAACAATCCACAGTCAAACCAGGCAACATTTTGATTTTTTGGGAAAGCTGGTCAAAAGCACAACGCCACTTGTCAAAACAATAATGCCAATTTCCACTTGCTTTGGGAGGCCTTCCCCTTAACCGAATTGAGCCCAAGATAGCTCATTGGAAAGGTATACAACTCTAGCTTCTAGAAAAACTATAATTTTTTATTTGGAGGTCATTTGCCCCCTCAAAACGTGAATCTCTTCTGTGTGTCCAAAAGAGGTAGAGAGGTCATTTTTCGGTAGTTTTTGGACCTTTTACTGACCCATATTTTCTCCAAAACTTTTGAAACTTTCCAGGGTGTATGCTATCATCATGATGAATCAAAAAATACAAAAATTTTCTCCATATGATGCTTCAACAAAAAGGCGCAACACCGGTGACGCTGCACATTTGGGACAGTTTTCTGTGTTAAAAATTTCAAAATTTCAAAAATTTTAAAAATCTCCAAGACTTGTCCAAATTTGGCATGGGACACCACCATCAGCTACTTTGATGCACTAGTGAGGCTTCAACTTATATTTCCAACCTATCTTTCTCTTTCTATCATTCTAAGTCTCTCCTCAACCTAGCTTTTAGCTTCCTAATCCTCATATTGCAGATTTTGTTGTGGGTCATGTAATGATAGGCCATGTGTTGGAGCATATTCTTATCCCTATTCACCTTATTAATCAGCCCTTCAAGATGTATGTTGAGCCTCTCAAGCCATGTTTCTCTATCATTCTCAATCTCTTGCTCAATAGGAGTAAACTTGACATGAGCCTCTTTGGCCACTTGCTTGTTTGCTTTAATCATTTGCAACTCCATGAGGACTTTCTTGTCTCTCAATTGTTTTTTTTCCTGCTCTAAATATTTGATGATAAAATTGGCTCTCTCTAAGTTGTTCGCCAATGATTGTATTTCAGCTTCTCTTTCTTGAATGATGAGGTCTTTCATGGTGTTCTAATCCTAAGCCTCCAAGTCAATAATGCCACTTCCATGATGAGTGAAGTGTTGTTATAACTCCTCATGCTCAATAAGGTCAAAATATCTTTCCTACTCATCACCAAGATCTTCCTCTTGGATATTTTCCTTGCCTTTGCTGAATTGCTCAACTTGTACCTGTTTTGTTGATGTAGAAGGCAAAGCCCCTTCCACACCTTATGGAGCAAACATTTACTTGTGGACTGATGACAAATGCAAGGCCCCTTCCATAGCCTATGGAGCAAACACTTGCCTAGTAGCTGCAAAAAGTCTCCTTGTGCCTCTCTAATATGTTAAATATGTTGGCACCTCAGCAGTTATGGTTTCCTTGGCCTCTTCCCTTGTTTCTCCATGGCTAGAAGGCCCACCTTCTTCTTGATGCACTAGTGAATGGATCTTTAGACTTTTGAACATCTCATGAGCAATGAAAGTCTCCCATGGAATATTAAGAAGGCTAATCTAGTGTAGAACAATGATTTTAATCAAAGAGTAATGATAAATATTGTTCAACTGCTAGGGGTATGATTTTCTCTACTCAATATGTGCCATTTTCTCAATGTTTCTTAACATGAAATAAGGGAGATTCAACGTCTTTACTCTAGTAAAATGCATGGGGAGTCTAATATGATAGGCATACAACCAGGAGAATGTACCTCCATGAGTGAAGTACTTGATAATAATCTTCGTCAAAGGAACATAACATTTTTCCAAAAACTTAAAGGGGAATAACCTCTTCACTTGATTTTTGTATTTAGCCTTGATATAGGGCTCGTAGTAACTCTCATCAAGGTCCTGACTTTTGTACCATTTCTCAACAACATTAGGGATTCTGGTTGGCTTTGAAATGACAACTGATGATATTGTGAAGGTTAATCTAGCAAGTGTCACCTCATTTTTATGCAAATGAGTCACAAAAAGTCTGGCCAACTCATGGTGAAACTGAACTCTCTCCACCATCTCACAAAATTCAAAACATGCTTGATGCCTAAAACAAGAAACTACAAGTGGGCAGGCCTATAATTCCCTCAAGCTTGTGGGCTCCTCTCTGATGATTTTTCCTCCTTTATGGGGCTTCCTCTGTTATCTATGTCTCTCCATGGAACTCTCACTAAGTATCTCTTCTTCAGACTCATAATCATTGTCTCTTTCCATTGTTTTCCTTTAGCTTTGAATAGTATGGTTAGATATTCATAGTTGTAGATAATTGATGTGGAGGAATGGAATGGGAAGAGTGTATGGATGAGGGGCTTTGGGAAAATGTGTGTGTGAATAGGGTTTAGTGAGAATGAATGGAGTTTAGGGAAAAATAAAAAGTGGATAGAGTAAGAAAACAATAGTAAGGTGAGGATTTCAATTCATGAGATAGTTTGAAGGAAAACTAGGGTTTTGATTTTGAGAGTGAGAAATCACAAAAAATTGATGTAAAAACCCTAAACCACAAGAGATTTTGATGTTACTTACCTGCAAAAGAGGTAAACTTGAAAAATTTGAGGTGAAATTGTTGTTTTGAGGTGATTTAGGGCTCTACTAGACAAAGCGCAATGCCACCTATAGAAACCCAGCGCCGACCTAAAAGTGCAATGCCAGTGTTTTTATTACACTGCAAAAATTCTCCAGAAGTGTAGCAGTACCCCTCAAAAATGCAGTGCCACTCCAAAACTCTAAAAACACGGTGCTTTTGCTCTGTTTTCTCAATAACACTTGAAAATTGACCTTTTCTCTCTTCTTGGCTCTTTAATATTCAATAATGACACAATGGGATGAAATATAGGACGGTGGGTTTATATAGTTTCACCTTTTTACTTTTTGTTTGTGAAAACCCACTTTTATAATGTCTATTTGTCTTTTTGAATGCTCTATTTTTCATGCTTGTTTCTTTTGCTTGGCAAGTGAACTGATGCTCAAAATCACTTGATTTTTGAGTGGTAGGTACTTGGCAGCATCACAAGATTTAGGAGGAGCTTGGGAGAAAATATTACATATAGAAAAAATAAAATTACATCATGAAGAAATATAAAAAGCATAATATTTTGTTTTCACCTCAAAACAAGTTTTGAGGTGAGAACTACATTAAGATTTCAAAATAACAAATTATGACTTTACCCATTGTTATTGGCCTCCTCATGTGCTTGCTGACCATTATTAACATATAATCACTGAATTTGACCATGGAGGAAACCATAAGACCTAAGGAGACCAAACTCTAGGATTTGATGAAATGGACTGCAAAATGAACATGAATCATGACTGAACAGTATGAAAGAAGATAAGCAAGTACATATCATGAGGGAAAAACTGAAGTAAACCCTACCATCAGTGGATCCATGACCTAATGGAATGCAACCTCATCAGAATGAGACTCTTACTATGAAATGCAAAAGAGCTGATTTTGATCAATGATGGCAGTGTGAAGACATTGACACTAACACCTTCACTTATGAATATGGCCGACAAATGAAAGGATCGGTTGTTGAAATTGACTGCACCTCTTAATTTCTAGCATCGAGTAGTGTAAAATTAATTATCAATTCGTCAAATTATAACGTGATCAAAATTTGGGCGTTTGGGAATATTTTAGATTCCTCATGATTCTTCAATGATTCCGCTCCATGGACTGACTAGAGATATACCCTTCAAATTGGAAATCTGATGTTGCGAGCATGATCCTTATAGAATTCTAAGACTTTTGAGTATAAAGTTGGTTGCATTCTGACTCTGGTGAATTTTAGCCTCGAAGGGAATCTAAAGATTCCTCAATATTCTTTAGAGATTCTCTACTGCAAGGCACCCGTAATTCTGCTACTCAGATTGAATCTGAATTCTCCATCATGCTCCTTGTGAAAGTCTAAGACAAATGATTGTAAACTTGATAACATTCTCACACTGTAAAATTTTACCTCCCATGAAATCTCAAATATTCCTCACAAGCATCAAAATATTCTTTGATAATATTCCTATCTCAGAATCCATGCCACATGGTTTTGGCCTCCTAGTTCCTCCTTCGACTACTGCTCAACTCTCCACTTTTCGCTTCACTTGCTAACCTCTCCATTTTCAGTCGAATGACAGAAACACATCCTTTATATGGTGGTTTAGGTGTGGAATTTACGAAGGGTGGCCCTATGGGCCATTGTAAATGAACAAATTTGGTGGGCATAGGCCACAAGTTCGACCCTTGCGTCTGCATCCTACCCATTAATTCTTTTCTTATTGGCATATATTCACATAGGGTTGGCAGTTGTGATTGATCTTATGGGTGTGGCAAGTAGTTAAATGCTGACCGCATATAAATGGAAACAATTAGCGGATTAATATTTCATTTGGCATCTCTCATGTGTTATATTCAATTTTAAATATGGGGCCACCCAGCGAGGACCAACCCATGTGGGTCGGGCGTGTTCAAGCCCCGCCGGCGACTCCAGACCCGCCATTTACTTCGAAGTATGGTTAAACATTGACCTTCAGGTTGTCTAAACATTGCAGCAGCTGGCGGTGAGTGGGGGAGGGTATGTCAGTTGCATCCCACCTGCCAATATATACAACATACATTTGGACTAAGGTGGCAGGGCTAGTAGCCCGCCACCTCTTTTTTTAATATATTTCTGCCTTCATATAATGAATATTGGTTTTTTTCCATTTTGTTTAAAATAAGGGATATTGGGCACATTAAGTAGGAAACAATTTCACCTACTTGGTGGTTGGATTTCGTGCGTCGGGTTTTAGTCAATTTGTGGGATCATTAAACCTGTGACATGTCCAAATCTGACCAAAAATTAATGAGCTTTATCTCCTTCATACCAACTCAGATTTGAATGTTGTTCACACCATTAGAATCAAGGTGACGATCACTTTGATATTGTACTAGTTCGAGAGAAATCTGACAACTTTGAACTTGGAGCTATTATAAGCCCTCTTTGACATCTGAGTGTGTCTGTAGCCACCTGGATCATCCCTCCTCACTTAGGATCTTCTAGTCCACCAAAAGCAGGAACATAATATGCAACATTTATGTACATTGTCTACACCACAAGTGTCCTGATAGGTCATCCTTCCTTCTCCTTCACCCTTTGTTCTTCAGAGCCATAAGAAATGAGTTGACACCTGCATCCTCTACAAACCTATAGTACAATATTTGCAAATTACATGCTTAATCACATAACCAATTATTATCCAAGAATCCCATGCTTGCCACAAGTTTATAACACATACTTTGTGGTCAAGTTTACATCAAAATGGAAACAATACTCTAGTTATCAGTACAAGGCCAAAACATCATTGTCGCTTCAAAAAGTGATGGAAAACACATCATCACTTTTAGATTTATGCTTTTAAATTTATGTTGCAACATATGATTTCCAAAAATATGGCCATGACAAGCTAACACATATAGAAAAACTATTTCTCACTTATCGAAGTGAACGGGTCATATCCCAGTGGTGGATGCACTTGTTGAACAAGTTTTCCAACTAGTTCATGCATGGGCGCTTTTTCTTTAAGCCATTTCTCAGGATGGCGCATCCAACATCTAGGTATTTGATGTCCACCTCTATTGCAATAATTGCAAAATATCTTCTTTCTCTAGAATTTCTTAACATGCTTCTACCCATGGAGAAGTCCTTGCATGCCTCATTCTCTTCCGTGCTTCCATTCTCTTCCACCACTTAGCAATCACATGGTTACGTAAACCATAAAAACTATATGATTTTCAATGCCATGATTTATTTTCATCATTGACAACATGATTGCAATCAAAATGAACTCTAGAATACTAAGACTTTCTATACTTTTTCTAGTTGTCTCTGGTGCAATTATGGCAATGATAAATTGCCTCAACTCTCCCTTTTCGATGTGCACTTCCATGGGATTATGGTGATGTGTTCCCATCATTCACCTTCCTCGAATATTTCAACAATATCTTTGAATCTTTCAACACCTTTGAACATTCTCCTTCGATGTATCCCAAACTAGCAAATCGAGATCTTTGCACAACCTCCAATGGTTGAGTCATGCTTTGGCTATAAACACCAAGTACTACTCCTTTATACCCCATCATGGTAAAGAGTCTCATGCTAGTTCCTATAATCCATACCTCCACATTTCAAAAAAAAGTAACATTAATGAAGATGAAACTGAAGAATAATCAACATTGTTTACTCAACTTTTGATTCTGAAACAGGTGATGAGGGCTTCTCTAAAACTTCATTGCACTTCAACGTCTCCAGGACCTCTATAGTACATTGTAGCTAAATTTGTAGTCTCTATCTCTCCTCTTTCTCTTCTTGTAGAAGCCTCCTTAATTTAGAATGCTCTACTTTATGGCTCAGGTCATTGCACCTCAATTTTTCTAGAGCCTCTTTTGCATCTCGCAACTGAAACAACAATATCTGCCTCTATTTCTATTTGAATATAAGCCTCTTAAATTCATCATTATATTCTTGAATGCTCTGGTTGATCTCCTCATTCGAATGATGAGAATATGATGAAGGCGATGAATGTTCACTTGAAGGGGTACATGGAGCATCGTCCTCTGCTCTTTCTTTCTCCTCTTCCTTTATTCTCTTGTCATGAGCTTTGTACATTATGTCCACCATTTTGGACATTCGGAGAAAGTCCTCATACATTTTTTTTTCATCCACAATTGTTACAGGTTCAGTTGTTCACACTCACAATTCACATCAGCAAGAAGACTACTCTAATACCAAACTTAATCCAGGTTTCTTCAACTACCTGAGTCATCCAAGGTCTTTTACTTTGGTTATGTTGTTAGAATTGCATTTAAAAGAGAATCATGAACCACATGTGCATTCTTAAACAAGAGGAAACATGACAGCGATCAGCAAATAAAGAACACAACACTTTTATAATAGAGTTCACCCACCATAGGTTACGTCTATGGGTCTGGAGTCAAGATGGTGGAGGTTTCTTCATGTAATGTTGGAAATGATGATGATTTACATGACCTATTCTTTTTTATAGTAAGTTCATATTCCCTTAACAAGAGTGTCTTGTCTCTCCATGAGACATTCTTCCTACAAGGATTCGCACTCAAAATCTCCAAGTGGAACCAAGAAATATCAGTGAAATGACACTAATCAAAAATCTAGAAGCTGACTCACCCCCTACAAATATCTTTATATGGGTCCCTCATCATAGAGATCTAGAGGCTGGAATTTCGTAATTTGTAAGAAAGTGTTGTTGATTTCTCTGTGAGACATTGTATTGTTGGGTGATCTTGCTTTTCATGAGGTGAAGAGGGCTTTCACGCTAGGAGGATGATGCTAGATCACATAGCTGGGTTATAATCCTCTCTTCTACTTCTACTATCAATAAAGTTATTTGAGTTTTCCTCCATATACTTGTGTGTTTATGAATCTCGTATTTGTGTATGCAATTGTATGATTAATGTACTTCTGATTCTACATTGTTTATGGTATCATAGATCTCTATGCTTTGATGGTATTTTGTTGCTTTGCCTCTACAGGTGTTCTTTGAAGTGCGACAAGCGAGAAAGGAGTGGCGAGCTCTATCAAAGGAGAGAGGAAACAAGCAAGGAGCCAAGCGAAAGATTAAGGTTGGTTCTCTCTGCTTATCTCTTATCTATTATCAATAAAGGAAACCACAAGTTACTTTGAATTGTTTGTTTCTTAGATAGCTACCCATCTTAGTGGGACTAGTAGATCTGAATAGACAATAGTCTTCCCAGAAACAAAATGGCGACTCCACTGAGGAAAGAATAGTTTGTTTGTTTGTTACTATTGTTTGCTTTATAAACTACAAATGGAGCTTGAAGTTAAGACATGTAGCCTTCAAACTGCTTTTGCTATGCAATTGCAAAGTAGGTCAACATTGCTTCAGTCAATCTCCTGGTTGGTTTATGAACTGAACATCTGACTTCCAAACATCCTACGTGCCCTCGTGGTAGCTCAATAACCTCATAGAATCATACACCTATACTTTGTGTTTACTATCCGTCATAAGCATCGCTTAAATCACTAAACTTAGCTACAAATTGTGAGTGAAAACCAAGCTCAGTCTTGTCCCTGGTCTATCGCACTGTCTCTCATTGGCAGTCTGGATGCATCACGCCTCCCATGTGCTGCAGATTAGATGCATCCCTGTTTGCTTTAAGGATAGGTGTGATGATTGAATGAGACTGTTTCCATCTCTAGAATTTATTTCTTCTTCACTGTTTTCAACTCTATTTAGTAGTTTTGCTGCCTATGATCAGTATATCATTGTTGAAACCTTCTTCCTTTACATTATTTAGCCTCCATTGATAAGGATTTGTGAATGTGTTTTATGTATTTTTCATCATTTACAGTCCTTATTTGCAAAAATTAGCTTAATCGAACTGTCATCTTTTGATTTGAAAGTGTCACAATTGTCATTTTGAGTCAAGAAAAAGAGTGTCGTAAAGTCTTCCTCTTTTAGATAGTCGATTGCACTTTTGTCATTGTATTTGACTTGAATTGTCAATATTTGAAGTGTCGAAAACATTTTTCCATTCGAAGTCGAAAGTTTTGTCTTAGTCTTCCTTTTGTTTTGAAAATAAACTATTAAAGTGTCACTTTGAAGAAAATAGTTCAGATCTATACTTAGCTTTCCCTTTTGGCATTCACACATTAAGGAAGTGGAAAAACAAATACATGCATGTGAATTTGCTTTTAGACTGCATGCGGAAAATGATTTAGGAAAAGTGCATTTAGTGTGTGCTCTCTGCTCTCTATTGAAAGAATCATACTTTTCTTTCCTGAGTAGCTAGGATTTCCATTGCTAAAAGAAAACAAATGGTTGTTTCTCATTTTAGATTGCCTAGTTATGAATTTTACATCTACATCATATGGTGAACCTTGAAAGGAAAACTTCTTAAGGAATATCAAATCTAAAACAAACTTCAATGAACATAAAAATGCTTTGGAACCTAACACACAACATCTAGAAGTCTACCCTAGAGACGTATTCCGGCGTCGTAAAACCTGGTAACCATCCCATTCATCAAAGGTTGGGTGATTCCTCCTCTTTGATACGACAAGTGCGAGTACGGACTTGCGATCCCCGTATCATCTAGTATGCATTAGGAGACCACAATAGGCTGATATCCTTTATCCTTAGGAAGTCATTTCTGCCACCTTATCGATCACAATGCACTGAACACAACATTCAGGAAGATTGACTGCCGTACTTAAAGTCCTTGGTAATTTCTCTTTAATTTACCACCAAGGTGTATATTGCAGTTTTGCGATTGGTTTGGTAATCCCTCTATCAAGACTTCCAGAGTAGTCACTTTCATTCATTTTCGACTCCCTAAAAGAAAAGGTCCATCTGAGCACTTGTCACTTCAGGCTCATTAAAAATTGAAGGCGACTAGAGTCACCTTTAGCTTTTTCTTGACTCTTAAAAATTGAAAAAGCAAGTTGTGTCAAAGCGTCATAAAATTCATTTAATTTGGAATAAAATCCCTATTCCTTCATTGATCTTAGGTTGAGGTAATGGAGTCCACCAATCAAGGATTTCCCCTTGGGCAAAATCCTAGTCCTTTCTCCTCTTAGGGAGATATTGGTGCTCCTTATATGGCTACATTGTCCCTTCTAGGACTCACAATTGGCCTGCCAGTATGGCTATTCTAGACCTCTGTCATTCAAAACACCATAACTCCTCAACAATCAAATCAACAACCAGATGATACTAGAGTTTCTCCCCCACCTTCTACTTTGTTTGTTTCTCCCTCTCCTTCTTCCTCTTTGCTTGGTGAAACTAGTGATACTAAAAACCAAGTAGCTGAGAAGAAGAAGAAAGGGAAGGAGAAGAAGAAGAAGAAGCCATCCACGCAAGGGGGAAACCATGCATCGTCTGGTGAAAATCCACACACCGTACCTTCCAAACCCAAATCTCCATGCATAATTTGCAAAGGGGACCATTATAATTGAGATTGTCCTTGCATCTCGCAGATCTTGAGAGACTAGTCTCCCTGCTTGCACCACCAAGTGTCATCAACCTTTGTTGATCATGTTGAGAGTACACCATCGAATAGTGAAAATTAATTCAATGGACAAAAAGGAAGATCTAGATTTCCTTGTAGGTTGTGTGAAGGCGATCATGCCCTCCACCATTGTCCTTTTCAAGACAAAGCTAAAAGTGTCTTTGATAACCATCCTGCTTCACCATAACGACTTCCACCTCGATACAAGAAACTCTTGCCAAGTCCATCGCTAGTTGAAAATCTGACTGACATACCTTTGTTGTCAGTAGAAACACCTATCATTGAAGATAAACCCTTTGAGTCCACACCAGACCAAATTCAATAGGTCGAGACAACAGTCGACCCAGTCTTGCCTTCAGAAGGTCCACCTTCAGATGATACAGTCTCTAAAGAGAATGAGAACGACACCGTTCAAATTCTTTTTGTTAACACAGAGTCTGATGAACATGGGGGAAATCTACCCATTCCTTTACCACAGGAAGGAGGTTCCCCATTTCAAGAGATTCATCCGGTCATTTATTTAGTCCCTCCTCCAAGAAATCTAGTCATTTCCTCTGATTGGAATCTACTAGCGGGACCGCACCTTCCATCTAATGTACCATTCTAAATCAAAGTACAAGTTTACAGAATGATCATGGCTAGCACTATCATAGATGAAGGGGCTTTCGTGAGTATCCTTTCCTCAACTGCTTGGAAAGTGCTTGGTTCGCCATCACTTTTGCCTGAGAGTCAAAATTTGTCAGGCTTCAATAAAGGAACCAGTCGACCGTTAGGGATCCTTCCAAATTTGCCTATAACTTTGAGAAGGAAAGTTGTTCATTTGAACTTGATGGTAGTCCAAGGGCCCTTAGATTACAATCTATTCCTTGGGCGTGACTACGTTTACAGCATGGGAGCTATTGTTTCCTCACTCTTTCGGGTGATGTGTTTCCCGTATGAAGGTAGAATGTTACAACTTGTTGACCAGCTTTCATTTCCTAGATCAAACACGACTATGAGTGAAACACCATCCCTAAATGGTATCTTTTCACAAGGAATGTCTCTTCAACCTCCAACTCATCCACCTAATTACCACGAGTAATTCGGTGAATCTAACGAAGCTTGGGGGGCGTGCACCGTGGTTTGCTTCGGTAGGTGAACCAAGATGAAAAATAGATTTCCTTCTAGGATTTATGACCAGTCCGAAACACTCGTCCGTGTAGGATATGGGATCATTCTAGAAAAGGATTTCCGTATCATAGTTTATATGATTGGTTTGAAATTTCATTTCCTTGTAGGATATGGGATCAGTCTGAAATAGGATCTCCTCTAAGGTTAAGTGATTGGAGGTGCCGACCCACACCATTCGCCTTTGTCTATTTCGATGAACAAAGCAAGGGAAGTGTTTTGACTGCTCTGCAGATGAAACAATCTTGCTTAAATGTGAAGACTTCCATATGGTAAGCTACAAACTCTACTTTTCTCTATACCTAGGGGCATGCAAACCTTTTTTACACAAGTGAAAAGTGACCAGCATAACTCTAACCTTCTAGTATTTTAGTCTAACTTTTAGTTCAACTGCTTAGGTTAGGTGATTGGTATAAACCACCATTCACCTTTGTTGGTAGACCCTAGCAAAGCAAAGGAAATGTTTTCTAGGAAACTGTCCTACCTAACCTCACTAGTTCATTAACTCTTAGTTCTGTAGTTGGTCGTTTCTAGCCTACATACAAAAGGCGCTGAGCAAAGTTTCACATGGGGCAAGCTGATTAAAAAAAAGTGAACCTACTAATAAGATACATCCTTAAAGACAACTAGAATGAGCAATATTTCTGCAAAGTTCAAGCTCATTAAAAAATAAACCTAGCAACGAGCAATGTTTCCATAAAGTTCAAGCTCGTTAAATAATAAACCTAGCACTGAGCATAGTTTCTAAATTTTCAAGCTCATTAAAAAATGAATCCACCCTCGGTAAATAACCTTTGTGATTGCATTGCTATCAGCCTTTTGAGCCTTGGTCATGTTCTTACCAACACCTCCACTCTTTTAGGCATTCATATGCCTCCACTTGATTGTTTACCCTTTTTAGGAACAACTGTGACGAGTGATTGTTTACATTTTAGTCTTTTTGGACCTGAGGGATCATTCCACAAAAAGATCGAGTGCTTGTCTTTTCGACTTGCTAAAACTATCAAAAAGTCATCCCTTTCGTATTATTTTATACATTTTTGGACTTAAGGAATTATACGACGAAAAATGACTGCTGGAGTTTCCTTTTCATCCCATTTCAAACTCTCTAAACATGAAAAGGACCGAGTTATCTTTGTCATTAAACTCGTTAAAAAAATAGCGACAAACTTATCCATCTGGACAAGAGCGAGTTTCCCTGTCGCTAGGCTCGCTGAAACATAGTGACAGGTTTACTCGAAGGGAAAATTATAGAACAATCATATGTTATCCTCCTCAAGCTTGACAAAAATAAAGAGGTATTGGTCAACAATGACTGGGGAAAAAGGGAATAAAACTTGAAGAACTTCATTGGTAGCAGGTCGCTCTTAAACATGACACTTTCACTCCATCAGCATGATTGAGTCAGGTTGGGTTATTCCGTTCACCAGTCACATCACCATTGGTCCTCTATACCATCCATTTTTTGGGTTAACGCTACCAATCCATTTCAGTGTCGCTAATATGTTCAAGAGAACTCCCTCAGAGAATTCAACAACCCAGCTAATGCCTCATCTACTGCAAAACCTTCACTCTCCATTTTTCATGAATGCCATTCCTGAACATTGTATCATCAGATTGCTTTCACCTCCACAAAACAATTTTCTTCGTTTTGTTTCGTGGATGTGGGATTCATTAAGGCCCTCCTACGATGGGTCACTTCTTGTTAACATCCGGCAGCAGGTTTACATCCAAGAAGTTAACTTAGGAGCAACCCTTTCAGTACTTTGAAGCTTGGATGCCTCAATGGCAAGTTTCTCACTTCCGGCAGCAGGTTTACATCAATGGCCTTTGATCGAAAGATTTTGCGTGGTGTTCGACATCGGCTCATGCATTCACACCACGTGAATTGTATTGTACTACCTTGAGGGTCATTATCATTATCAGTGATTCCTCTCGTGCCTGTTAACATCTTACATCATTGGCTGGTAATCAGGTGATCTCTTTCCATGTTCGACTCCGGAACATTTTTTCACATGGATCGACTTGTACATCGGGTGAAGATTGAACAAGTTTGAAGACCCCGATCTAGTTTCATCCATCTGGGCTACAATATATTCAGGAAAATAAAGACATCAAATGTACTCCATAGCTGCACAGATGATCATCCAAGCTAAGGGATGATGGCTCTATAAGAATCACCAGTCTGCAACAACAGATGATTGTTTGTCATATGTACATGAAAATGAATTTATAAAGCTGAGCATGGGAATGCCTTCCTTAGCTAGATCATGAAAATAATATGAAGATAATGTATTTTATTATATCTTATTACAGGTCACCTTCTTGTTCAGAAAACCTCAGATCCTCATGATAAAGCATTTCAGCCAACATCAGATGATTTACAACCTCATGCTTTAGGGGGCAACTATTATAGACATATTTGGGCATTGCAACCCCAATCACATATGTCAATAAAACAAGGGCTCTTAAATCCCTAAAAGTGTTGTTTCATACCCTAAAGTATCAAGGTTGACTGATTACATCATTACCCAGAAGTTCCACTTGAAAAACTACTCAGAACTGGTCAAAACTGACCCATACAGACTGCTCCTTGGTCAAGGTGCGATGCATATCACCTATTACACACAGGGGGTGTGATGCATACTGAAAAGGCCTTCTGTAGGTTGCGATGGGTGAGAGCAGACAAATGGTAGAGGCAGTTTTCTAGGTGGAAACCCAGAGAATCTTCTAGAAACTTCTCATATGACACTTGCCTCTCTCAATTAGCCCAGGGATGAGTAAGAGATCACGAAATATCCAAGTGGAACCAAGAATTATTAGTGAAATAACACTAATCAAAATCCCAGAAGCTGACTCAACCCCCTGGAAATATCCATATATGCATCCCTCATCACAGAGATCTAGAGGCTGGAATTTTGTAATATTTAAGGAAGTGTTGTTGGTTTCTCTGTGAGACATTGTATTATTGGGTGATCTTGCTTTTCATGAGGTGAAGAGGGCTTTCATGCTGGGAGGATAATGTTGGATCAGACAGCTGGGTTGTAGTCCTCTCTTCTACTTCTACTGTCAATAAATTTATTTGAGTTTTCCTCCATATACATGTGTGTTTATGAATCTCGTATTTGTGTATGAAATTTTATGGTTAATGTACTTCTGATTCTACATTGTTTATGGTATCATAGATCTCTATACTTCGATGGTATTTTTCTGCTTTGCCTCTAGAGGTGTTATTTGAAGCGGGACAAGTGAGAAAGGAGCAACAAGCTCTATCAAAGGAGAGAGGAAACAAGCAAGGAGCCAAGTGAGAGATTAAGGTTGGTTCTCTCTGCTTCTCTCTCGACTATCATCCATAAAGGAAAACACAAGTTAATTTGAATTGTTTGTTTCTAAGATAGCTACCCGTCTTAGTGGGACTAGAAGATCTAAATAGACAATAGTTTTCCTGGAAACATGGCTGCATTCTAACTCTGGCTAATTTCATCTTCCGAGAGAATCTAAAGATAAATCAAGATTCTTCATACCTTCTCTACTGCAGGGCACCTATAATTCTCATGCTCATATGGTAAGTCTAAATTCACAATCTCAAGCCCTCCAAAAATATAAGAAAAATGACTGCAAACTTGATAACATTCTAACACAAATCTTACCTCCCAAGGAATCTCAATGATTCCTCACAAGCATCAAAATATTCTCTTAGAATATTCCTATAGAATATTCCTATCTCGGAATCCATGCCACATGGTTTTGGCCTCATGGTTCCACCTTGGACTATTTATTAGTGCTCCATTGGTCCACTCTGCTTGCTGGACCTCTCCTTTTTTAGTCGATTGGAAAAAAAACATTGTTTATATGGTGGTTTAGGGGAAACATTTCCAAAGGGTGGCATTGTGGGTCATTTGTAAATGGAAAATTGGGTGGGCGTAGGTCACAAGGTCAACCCTCATGCCCACCGCTTACCAAATAATTCCTTTTTATTGTCATATATTTGCATAAGGTTGGCGGTTGTCATGGATATGGAAGGTTTGGAAAACAGGTAAATGTCAACCACATGTAAATGACAACATCTAGCAGATTAATATTTCATTTGGAGTTTGGCATGTAGATATATTTAACTTTAAATATGTGGCGAGGAAAGTTTGAGCCCCGCGGGCCCTGGCATTGACTTCAATGTATGCTTAAACATTGACCTTTGAGTTTTCTAAACATTGTAGTCATTAGCGGTGAGTGGGGGCAAGTTTGTCGGTGGCTGCCCACCTACCACTATATATTACATACACTTGGACTGGGCTGGTGGGGTTTGGTGGCTTGCAAGCCCAAATTTAATGCCAAATTTTAATGTGTATGGTGGGGTGGCAGGGGTGGTGGTGAGCCACCTCTTGTTTTAATATTTTTTTGTCTTTATATAGGGAATATTTGTTTTTTCCCATTTTTTCAAAAATATGGCTATCGCGAAAATTAAGTGGGAAACAATTTCACTCACCCGATTGCCAGATTTAGTGCACCAGGTTTCGATCAATTTGTAGGATTTTTAAACCTACCACTTTTCGAACTTTGACCAAAAAATTTAACTAGCTCCATCTCCTTCATATGAACTTAGATTTGAGTGTCATTTGCACCATTTGAATCATGGTGATAATCACTTCAATATGTTCCTAGTTCGAGAGTAATCTGATCGCATTGAATTTTGAGCTATTATAAGTGGTCCTTGACCTCTGAGTGTGTCTGAAGCCACTTGGATCAATGTCAAAATCACACAATCAAGCACAAAGAAGATGACATAAGCAAGTTCATACCTTAATGTATCTGAGGGGAGGAGATATTATCTGAAAAATCACTCTAGACTAGCATGATATAAGTTCAAAACATATCAATTGAAACACAGATAAGGTCATCATATCCACAATAGTAACTAACTAACATGTTCACATCATAAAATCATAAATAATAATCACATATGCACCATCTATCTAGATTAGTATGACATTGTATCACAACTCATACCTAAATGTCATAACCCTAACCATTTTCATAGACGAATCCAAATTAGTATTGTACATGTACAATCAATATTTTAAAGTAATAACCCTAATCATCAAGTTACTAGCATATGACAAGAATAAGTTAACCTATAACATACTTATCAATAACATATAAGATAATCATCAAGGTAACTATTATTTAACAACAAAATGTTTACCTATAACATACTCATGAACAACATATAACATAATCATCAAGGTATTTAACCTAAACCAATAATAGAAATGCATACCACCACAAGTTACTACCATTCATGACTATCCAACACATGTGCATATAACTACACTAATCAACTAACATCTATCATAAATGTAACCATAACATCAATAGAACGAAAGGAAGACACATAACCATAATGCATATAACAATCCTTAACCTACATACCTACATGCCCAACATACAAACCTCTATGATGACATGCACTTGCCTCAATGTCTAATGTTGCAACTTCACTTTGATGGTCTACATCTCCTACTCTATCTTAGTGAACACATTAACATAATAGCATACCAATATAATCATGGTGACCTAATTGCATACAAATACCTAGCAATGCATTTCTGACCTACCATACATGCATAACCATAACCATGAAAATGGATGCCTAACAACGTATATACACTAACATGTATAATAAATGCATCTACAACCATGACGACACATTCCACAACAACACCATTAAACTTCACATGGTGAAATAACTACAACCATGATCAACACCATGCAAATGCAATAATCACATGGACTACAAGCATAATTAACATATATGCAATCAACATGAATGCATGACCAACACACCTCCCATCCACTCCAAGGGGTGAACCATGCTCTGATACCATTTCGTAACACTCTCCTTGCACATCTACCCAAGTAACTGATCAACCATGGTAAAAGTGAGATGAGAGGCTATTATAATATGATTCAACCTCCTAGGTGACCTAAATGAAGTGGAATCAACGAACATACATTAAACATAACTTCCACATAAGCAACAATAGTCCAAGGACACATCATAACCATGAATGTAACATGCCCCTAGGTCCCACTGATTTTTTAAGAAATTAATCCTCTAGATTCTCCCATGCTATGGGCATGCCAGAGTCCATAGAGATCTAGATGCACCAAGAAGCTTCGATGTCTGCGTATAGGGACTATTTACAGTAGACCTTTGCCAAAGTACGCGATATTTAAGGAAGTTTTCAAGCCCAGAATTCCGTCCACTTGCTATAACTTTTTGTAACTTCTAGAATCCATTAAACACATGTTAACAAGACTAATAAACCAAAAACTAACTCCAAGAGTAGGCCTGACCATACGCAACCAGGATTGACATTATGTCAAACACTTAACATCAATGCAATCTATGGGTCTAGGATACAAGATAGAGAAAGAATGACTAAAAAACCTTATGAGACATGACAAGAAGGATCACTACCTCCTCGTTGAACGATTATGACATCAATTGGGTCTTTCATCCATCATTTTAACAATTACAAGTAAATACATTAAATAACCATGACATAAACCAATCAATTAACCATGCTTATAACCAACATAAAACCATGCAAATAATAGTGAGATAATAGGCATTAAATCCACATATAAATAAGTACAAAAGCAATAGAAATTAGCTTTTATTAAACATAGGCAAATTTGACTAGTTTCATGATTTCCACGTACCACCTGACTGTTTACATGGTTGAACCAAATATTTCTTTTAGTGAGTCACCCCAATGCCATATTCCAAGCACGAATGTGGGATGTAATAGAAAAACATCAATTAAAATCATCCAGGGGTTAGAGGGACCAAACCACCTCACCCATCAAACGTTGATTCCACCTTATGGCCAGACGTCAAAAAACCATCATAAAATCAGTCTCTATGTAAGCCTTCTAGAGGTCTAGAGTGTTTTTTCGAAACATGGCTCTAGGACAAGTAACTTAACCTACAACTTATATCGGGCTTGAGAGCATTTGTCCAACCAAGGCTATAGGACTAGTAACTCAACCCACCAAGGGCTATAAAATGTTTTTCCAACCAAGGCTTAGGACTAGTAACTCAACCCAAGTTGTTACATGGCTCCAAATAATTTGTCCAACAAATGACTTAGGAACTAGTAACTCAACCCAATATAAAGAAAACATGAGAACCACCCAGAAAAATGAATAAATATGTCCAAAAAACAATGGTTATCCAGGAAATGGAAAGGCTAGGAAAGTCCTTTATAAATCAAGGCAATCATCCATGCTAGTGACAAATCATGACCAATAATCCACATGCATATTCCATGCATGCCAAAAATAGCGAGGAAAACATACATGCAACTCAATACCCACAAGAAAATCTCGTTGTAGTTCTTGATATCGATGTCCTCTTTCTCTTTCCGACACTTTCCTTGACTTCTTGATCCAAAACTCTCAGTATGCCACAATCCTCCAAAAGTGCTTCGAGAAAACTCTAATTGTCCAAGAGTATGAGAGAGAGAGTAGAAGGGAGCTCCACAAAAACTGAAATGACCAAACTTCCCCACTGATTCTCATAAGCCTTTTTATTAATGAGGCGTCACTTTTACTCATTTTCCATTATTTTCCTTCATTTTCCTCCTCACATGAAACCTCTGACCTTTGGCCTTACTTTTCTCCTAATTTCCATTACTTTCATAATTAAATGCTAATAAATGCCTCATGGCTTTCCAAATCTTTAGCTATTTCCTTTTGAAATTTTCTTTGGCCATAATAACCGAAATAAACACCCACTGGGATGTTTTTCCCAACATTCATCTTCGAATACATGTCTCATGACTGTGGCCTTATATATTTTATGTGAATTTTTAACTAGGGTTGTTACAGAACCCTCCCCTTGAAGGAACACTTTCCTCGGTGTTTAATGACAATTATAACTAATAAGACTATTGAAAAAAAACATACTTCCCATGGAGCTTTATAATGCAACTCATTGTATTATATACAATTACCATCTTCTAAAACATCGCAATCGTATCAGCTTCTAGAGACTTATACATAACTCATTATGCTATTTACAATAATAACCACATATACACACATACATATTTTCTTCACCCAGCCAAAAATCATACTGTCTATGGATATTTATCAATCTAGTTCGATACAATATTGACAGTAATATACACACATACAAATATGCACATTTTCTCAACCAGAAAATAAAGGATACGATGCATGAATCAGTCAACAAGGGAGTCCATAGGCTCAGACAACCACCTGCAAAAGTAATATGAGGATTGGCCTCCTTCCCAGGAAGTTTAAAATCCAATGTCAAAGTAAAAGTTACATTCAATGACCAACATTAGAATCTTGTGCCACTTGTCCTCTTAGTGAACAGTTACCGTCTCATTCTTCCAGGGTGCACTCCCAGTGTGCATTTCATTCCATCTGGAAATGATAATTACCAAAAAAAATCCATCCTCAGACTTCCCTTGGCTTCTACATAGTCCCTCAGGAATTCCTATCACTCCATTCCATGCATTCACACACCTTCCAAGTTTTGGTAGCACCCCCATCCTGGGTCGTCCATCCCTTGCAAGGTTTCCTTGCATCAAAAGGTCTAGAAACCAAGGCATATCCCTACCTCAAACCATCATAACGTCCATAACATGCTCATGGAAATCAATGGGAATTATTGGGTACTAGTGTCCCACAATGCCCCTTCTACTGAATGCTTTATTGGAATAGCTTTGCATGTTCAAATTCCTTTTGTTGTTGGTTTTAATGCTTGTCATTAGTTACAACCACCCAACAAAGCATTTCATGATTTCTTGTACCAAGCACATAATTTCCATTAGATTCAAAATAAATTCAAATAACTTCAAATCATACCTCATTGGTGGATCTTCTATAATGTATACACGGGATTTTGTTTTCTTCGTTTCACAAAAATTCAAACTAATTGTTTTATCAAATCATCATGTATAAACATATCACATTTGGTTAGTTCAACTCAACCATCATTAATTAAAATCATGGATCACATGGAATCATCATAAACCATAATCATAAATCACATGTAACCATCATAAGTCATAATCATAGATCACATGCATAATAAAACTAAAATAAAATATTGATACTTATCCTTTAATTGATCTTTAGCTTCTACCTTTGTCCTTATTCTGTGTGCATACTAGATCAATTTCCACACCTGACAAACACCTAGTGCCTTCTCCTCAACCATGTGCACATAAATATAGTGTTCATCACACACATACAACTGCTCGCAACAAACAACACCATGCAATACATGAATCTACACCTTGCACACAACACATACACCTACACCCAATTTACAACACAAAACAATGCATGCACCTACAACCATCATACACCACCTCACAATACATACACCTACACCTAGTATACAACCCAACAACATACACGTGCCTACAACCGGTGTACTCCACCACATAATACATACACCTACACCCAACATACAACACAATACATACATCTATACCCAATTTAGAACCCCACACAATACATATACGTACATAGAGTACAACATAACAAATACACATGTCATGGTACCATGACTTCACCATGCACATAAATAGTACCACATGACTGCAACATAACACGTATGACATGTACACCATACCACATGTAAACCAATACTATCTATACAACACATACACAGTACCATTCGTATAAGGCACACCCTGCACAACATGTGCACATCATCACATGTACATGAATCCACCTATACAATGTGTACAAAACACTACATGTACATCGTAGCACCTGTAAAATGTGTACACAATGCTAGACATACATAACACCACATGCACAACATGTACATGACACCACATGTACACAACACCACATGTACAATCATGCACACACCACCATATATAGACATTACCAAATGTACGACATGCACACAACACCATATGCACATAGCATTGCAATTGCAACATGTACATACACAGCGCTTCATATCCAACATGTGAACAACACCATATTCACACAACACAACATATCCATCATGCACATAGTATAATATGTACATAACACTGTATATCCAACATATACATAGGACCATATATACAACACTTCATATGCAATATTCACACAAGACCATATGTACCACCCTATACACAAAAATTCATAAACAACGTGTACACAGATTATATATACACAACATTGCATGCGCACAACATCATAGATGAAACATCTACAACATATTCACAACAGTAGTACCACACATCCAAAACCACAATGTATTTACGAAGAAACCTTGCTTCCAGAGTGTCTGTACCATCCATGCTTATCCCAACATCCCATATACCACATTTCTCTCATTTCGCTTATGTATCCCTCAATATAGCCTGTCCATAACACAGACATAATATAATCACATAATATCGACTCATAACCACATGATATTGACCTCTTAAATTTGTCATGACTACTCCTCCACTTGGTTTCTCATAAATCATGAACCTCTTCATGTTATTCACCTTCGTAAGAAATCATTCCTCCACAAGAATGATTCCTAATGACCCTTTCAGACAACAACATACATACATACATATATATACATATAAATATTAGCATTAATAATCATGATCCATGATGACACTATTAGACATGACATAAATACATACATACATACATACATGTATACAAATATAGACATCAGCATAATCATGATCACAACATAATTACTAGATATCATAAGGTCAAGGTTAAGAGAACTCCCTTTAGGTGTGCAACACATATGCAACATCGAGAACAATAGTTCCCAACATACCCAAGGAATCTGAAACCTCAAATCCATTTACTTTACACTTTCTATTACATTTCTCATGATTGTCCTATCAACATCCATTTACCTCAATGGACCCAAACAACCCAACTAATTATCATATTCTTTCCTTCAACTGCCCTTATACATGCACTGAGATTCATTTGGGCCTTACATCACATGTTTGGTTTCATTCATCTTCTCTCGAGCGCCATTAACTCCCTTATTTCCCAACCAATTATCATGACTCTAAAAAGAATAAAGGCAATAGCAATAAGAAAACAAGAGAAAACCATGAAAACCAATAATAGTATGACACCACAAACAATATGGCATGATAATGCACTAGACATAAAAGAACTACAAATCAAACACAAACAAAGAATTCCCAATGCTTGCAAGGGAAAGAACAACTTGAGCCTTTTTCATGTTTTCATGGAAATCTCTTTTCCATGCCATCCCTTACATCATACTACCATCAAAACATATATTTTAATGCAAAAATAAACATAACAATACACTGGTTACCTTACCTTGGTGTGCCAATCATATTGTCTTGTAACTGAACACATCGACGCCATCTATCAAGGGACTCCAATTCCTCAATTAATCCATCCATAACTGGAAACTAGTTGATATACATGTCAAATATATTTCCATGACTATAGCACATATCCACATAATGTCATACAAAATCAAGCTTAAGAATACTTCCTATATGCAAAGCACTCATTTGTTTGTGATTAGGGTTTCCAAACATAGCCAAAGGAATTCTTATCTAATTCCTTTATTTTTACCTTTTCACCGTGTTGGAATCGAGGCCTAATATATACTGCCACATCACCCAACTGTTAGTTATATAAACACATCAAATAGTACCTTTTCATGTTAATACCAAGCATTTTTCTTCCAATTCTTCAAACATGTCAACTACAAGTTCCAAATATCAAGAAGGTCATATCTATCAATTTGAAATTGATCATTACCAAGACTAAAAATCATGTCATAATCCACATTCACCTCATAAACACTAGGCATACTGCTACAAGCATAACCTACTACACTCAAGTACATATCAATTGTCTCAAAACATATGTATTAGTACAATCATCTTAAAATGAGATCATTGGAACAAATACTCATATTACGCAATTCATTAAACATTCAACCTAATTGCATACATACCATGCTAAATAAATCAACTAGGCAACATAATAAGCGCCAAACACTCAAACACCAAATAGACATCATAATCAAACATTCAAGCACACATTAACGAAATAAGCAAGTTAATAACTTTAAGTATCTCAGGGGAGGTGATCTAATTGTATGCATAGTCAATCCAGATTAGCATGGCATAACTTCACAACATATCAACTCAAACATAAATAAGGTCATGATATCCATAGCAGTAACTAACTAACATGTTCACATCATACACTCATAAGCTAATTTCATTCATACACAATAATCAGATATGCACCGTTAGTCTATATTAGTATGACATAATATCACAACTCGTACCTAAATTTCATAAACCTAACAATTTGCATAGACCAATCCAAGTTATTATGGAACACATAAAATCAATATCTTTATATAATAACCCTAATAATCCACTTTGTAGAATATAATAACAACAATTTAACCTACAACATACTTATCAAAAACATATAACGTAATCATCAAGCCAACTATCACATCACAACAACAAGTTAGCCTATAGCATACTCATCAATAACATATAACATAATTGTTAAGTTATCTAGCCCAAAACAATAATATCAATGCATACCACCACACATTACTATCAATCATGACAATTCGACACGTGCATACATCTACAATAATCAACTAGCATCTATCATGAATGCAACCATAACATCAACAGAATTAAAGGCATACAAATAACCATAATTCATACAAAAATGCTTAACCTACATACATGCATGCCCATCATACAAACTTGTATGATGACATGCCCTTGCCTTGAGGTCTAATGTTGCAACTTCACTTTGATTGTTTACATCTCCTACTCTATCTTAGTCAACACATTATCATCACAACATACCAATATCATCATGGTGACCTAATTGCATACAATGACCTTACAATGCATGTCTAACCCACCATACATGCATAACCATAACCATGAAAATGCATGCCTAACAACATATAGACACTGACATGCATAGAACATGCATATACGAACATACACTTGTGATGACACATTCCACAAAAACACCTTCAACATCCACATGGCAACATCACTACAACAATGAGCAACACCATTCAAATGAAACAAGAACATGGACTACAAGCATAAGCAACATATATGCAATCTTCATGAATGAATGACCAAGTCACTGTCCATTAAGTCTAAGGGGTGAACCATGCTCTACTACCACTGTGTAACACCCTCCTCCAATATCTACCCAAATAACCAGCCAACTGGGGTAAACATGTGATGAGAGGCTACTATGATATGATCCAACCTCCTAGCTGGCATTAAGGAAGTGGAATCAATGGAAACACATCAAACATAACTGCCACATCAATAACAACACTCTCATAAGCCATCCGAACCACTTAGGGATCATTCGTAGGTCGCATTGAGATTTTAAGCATTAAACTAATGGACACTCCCATGTTATGGGCATGCCAGTGTTCAAAGAGCTTTGGATGCTCACACAAGCTTCCATGCATGCATTCAACAACTATTTTGATGCGGGAGCATTCATCCCAAAGGGAAATTATTGTAAATAATAGACATAGGGGGTCATGCATTTGTGGAATTAGTTTCCTAAATTCCAAGTCAGTTTAATATTTAGACTTTTAATTAGATATTCTCAAAATAAATAAATAAAACTAGGAGAGATTTTAGGCATAAAAGGAATGGATGTGGATCATTAAGTGATAAGGAAGCTTTTCTATTTTAGAATAGGGAAAAATATGGGAAAAATCCTCAAGATGCTTTTTCCATATGTATGCATTGCATATAGAGTTAGAGCTTTTAGTTGAGTGATTTTAGGTTTTTTAGATCATGCTAAGTTTTATAAATTATGAAGCCTCAAAGGCATTGAAAATCAGAGAGGAGTGAGGATGAAGAATGAGAGGCCATGAATAGGCCATAAATTCTCTTGTAAATATTTTATTTCTTAATTAATTATTCTCATATTTTTGTGTGCATATGTATTGTCTAGAATCTCAGAAATTATATGGTTCAATTTATGGATTGGTGTATATTTTTCCATGATTGAGTTTTGTATTGTTGAGGCGTGGTTGAATTACAGTTAAATGCATATAACAATCTGGCCAAGAGCTCCAAACAAAATATGGTGGCTACTGAATAAAACATGTGGTAAATAGAAGGCGACTAAGGAATTAATTTGTGTTGTGTTGAATTGCAGAGATATCATGTGAAAAACATTTTTATATGAAGTGAAGTTATAGCGTTAAATGCTGAGATGCATGTTTATAAGCACATTGGTGAAATATTCTGGGTTTTGCACGGTTGACCTTGCATCAGGTGGTATCAAAGCAGGAATATCTCTATTTGAAGGTTCAAGTTTTTTTAAGTTAAGTTAATTGCATGTGATGAATGAATGTTAGATTTTGGAACTGATGAATATTGCAGCACAGAGATGCAATGCGGATGAGGAAGTGAAACAAGATCAACAGGATCTTGAAAGGTGAGCTGACAGGTATTATTCATCTATGGTTTAAAGTTTATGCTTGGATAATTAGATTTATAGGCATAGTGAAGAAATCTCAGCGGGAAGAAGTAGATCACATCTAGAGTGCAGTGATAAAGGAGTCCAGCAAGGGATTCTAAGTGAATGTGGCAGAACCTAAAGATTCAATAGAGGTTGAATAAAGTTGCAGATGAGAGAAGCCTATAGGAGCAGTAGAGGATGCTCGAAAGGTTCCAGTAGAGGACCAATGATTACCAAAAGACCAGATCCGGAGGGAAGGATTGGTGAGGTAAGTGGCAGCAAGAGGGTTTGCTGTAGTAGAGGCTTCATGCAACTCATAGGTGAGGAACCCATGGCGAAGGAGATGACTACTGAAACTCATAAAGGAGAGAGCAGAGGTTTAGAAAGAGGCCACAGAAGAAAGAAGGAGAAATATGCCAAGGAAAATGGCATAAGACAGCAGTTGACTCAGGAAGAGTATGAGAAAGAGAAAGCTGAGATAGTAGTTCATCTTGAGATATTGATGGAGTTGTTGCAGGAAAATGTGAAAGACCAGAGACATGGTTTACTGCTGAGGAAGAGAGTGAAATGGCAGAGGCTACAGCAGAAAAGAGATTTACCGATAAGCATGCAGTTAACAGAGGAGCTGAGGAAGCTTGAGCAGATGATGGATGTACAGTTGAGATGGGAAGAACTCAGAGCAGCTGAGTGGGAAGAGGAGGTTTCCATTGGTGAAACAAAGGAGAATATCATTTGTGATTTCTTGAATTATTGGGTAAATCCAGATCAGCTGGATAATATAAAACCATGTATTTTTATAGCTTACAATTGTGATGTGATGACAGGTTTTACTGAGGAGGATGTGCCATCTTGTGAAACTATTACAGCACAAGAGGAAGTTCTTATGGATGCAGAAGAAGTGAATCAGTCTGAAGCACAGATAAGGGAAGTAATAGTTGATACTGTTGAACATTTTGTGCAAACTGAGAGTTTATGTATGAATGCAGGTGATGAGATGGTAACAGCAGGAAGCTTGGCTTGTGAAAGTATTGAAGATTGCACAGAAAGTTTCTCGAAGGAGATGACAGATTTATGGCATGAGTTAAGTGTTCTAGAGAAGAGACTAGAAGTACAGAGGATAAATATTCAGAATATAAAGACAGAGATGAATGAAGATAAAGAGGTTTATTTTTATGAACCAGAATACAGATGCATTCTTGAAGAAGATGTTGCTAGGGATAAATTGATTGATAATCTCAAGAATGATTGGGATCGGTACATTGAAATGCTGGCAGAAGGAAATAAGGCACTGAGGCCTTATGAATTTTATTCTAATAAGTGTTTTGTGAGTGCAGGTATTGGTGCAGAACATTTGACTCAGTTGAGGAGAGAAGACGTTTTTTGTTCCAGAAAACAAGAGGGTATGGATGATCAAGTGGCAGTCAGAACAGAAACAAGCATAGAGGCAAGAAGTTAGTAGTCTGAAGACTTATTAGACAAAGAAATTGATTTAATACGAAGAACCATGTTGAAAGTTTCTCATATTAAGACATCAACAAGGAAGAGAAGCAGCAAAAGCAACAGAAAAATGAAAACAAAGACAGATTGTGAAAGTGCAGCAAGTAGAGCAAGGCAGCATAAAGTGTGGAGACCTGGAGAAGAACAACAGGCAGAAGCAGTGGAAAATGGAAAGTTGCAACACAAGGTATGGGATCCGGGCAAACATAGATCTGAACACATGATCAGGAGATCATGAAATTTTTCTACCTTGGGAGTCTGATGCGGGAGCATTCAGCCCAAAGGGAAATTATTGTAAATAATAGACATAGGGGGTCATGCATTTGTGGAATTAGTTTCCTAA
>APFE031623828.1:79349-116674 GCA_000404065.3 Pinus taeda
GCTTTGCTCTCCTTAGCTCCTCACCAGTCATTCTCATCCATTCAAATCTTTCAAAGGCATCAATACAGTCTCCTACCTCGCCCCAAAGAACCCCCTGCGAAAACTATGTCCAATCCCCGCACCCAAAATGGCCTTTCCCCAATTTTCCACCAAAACCCTAAAAATCCCAAATGAAACCTTTTATCGGTTTACTAGCCTAAAATCAGTGTTCTTTATTATTTATCTCTGGCCGTTGAAGATCTTTGCCGAGATAGACCAGAGAGAGCCCTCTCCTGCCCCGTAGGGCTAGCTACGAGGCTAAGTGGTTTGATGTTGCCTTGGAGTTTACCTTTTTCAGCCTGAGGTGAAATTTCAAGCGCTAACAGAGCCTACAAGCCCATATTTCTTTGATTTGTTCATAAAGGAGTTATCCCCTCTTATTAAAGAAATTCCTCAATATGGATTGCATAATTCCTCTAGGTCATTCTTTAACTCTATGCATGACCTGTACAACTTGAAATAGCTTAAAACTGATAGTACATTTCCCTTCAACTCCAACATCAACTGGGTAACTCAAATTCCGTAGATGCAACAATTATTTTGGATTAATTGATTAGTTAACTAGATGATCACACAGTGTGAAAAACATTACACTCCTACAACTTGACCTCTATTAGTTTGTCTGACAGTGAGAACTATTTACACAAACAATAACTCAAGTTAACTGAAATAGATTTCTACAAATTAGAAATAAATGATGTAGAAATGGAGTCAAGTGTCTTGAACTCGAATTTACTAAGTTAACTGAGTGAAATGAGCCATGTCACCTCAGTTAACTACCTCCAAGTATTATGTGGAAAATTGAAATTCTAATTTTAATCTACCTTCAACAAGAAAAAGTCAAAACAAAATTTTATTGGTACATTTTCAACACTCCCTCTAAACAAGAAAAGGATTAGAAAATACCCCAGCCATGTTTCTATGGAACTCAAATTTTCCTCTAGACAGGATCTTTGTAAAAATACTATATCCTGTTCCTCTGTCAGAATGTAATGCAACAACATAATCTGCCTATGTGCACAATCTTGTAGATGGTGATAACGAATGTCGATATACTTGGAAAGAACATGGAATATTGGACTATGAGAGAGTTTGATACAACTTTGATTGTCATAATAAATCACTATAGGGTCCATATTATGTCCAAATAACCCAACAAGAATATTTCTCATCTAGATAACCTCACATGTTTCTTGAATTTCAGCTATGTAATCTGCTTTTCTTGAGCTGAGTGCCACAGATATATGATTCTTGATGTTCCAAGATCTTGTTGTTGACTGAACACTAAAAATTCCTCTTGAAGTGTTTCTAGTGTTTGATGGAATTCCCACTCAATATTCATCTATGAAGCCTTGCAACCTCACTCTCTCTATTCATTTGTATCAAATACCAAACTGAGTAGTGCCTTTGAGGTATCTCAATAAATGCTTTACTACCTTCTAATACAGTTTGGTTGCCCTAACCATGCCTTGGGTAAGTTGGTTAACTCCATGACAATTGTATGGTCTCCTATGCATCAAATACATGAGTGAACCCACAAGCTACCTATAAATTGTAGCCTCCACTTCCTCACCTAAAGTGCCATCGCCTTTCCTCTAAGAGTGTCCATGTGTTTGCTACTCTCCATGCATAACTTCTTGAGTATCTCCTTGGAACACTTTCCCTAGGAGACAAAAATATCCCCATCTCCTTACCCTACTTCAAAACACATGAAGTAGTACATGAGGCCCATTTCCTTCATCTCGAACTATCTCAAAAGGTCCTCCTTGCAAGATATGTGTTGGGTCAAGGAAAAGGTATGTTTTCTCCTCATAAGTAGCTTAATTACACATTTGTATTCACATGTTTATCTTCATTTTATGAATAAAAATAGTGAGAAAAACAACATAAGCTAGCTAATATGGATTAGTAACAAATTAGATAAATCTTGGCATGGAAAACTGACTTTCACTATCTTTACATGTAGGGACGTGGATTGGAAGATTATTGTTTAATTGATAGAACAACAACAACTAGTAAAGGAAAAAATAAAGCATGTTGAGTATGGAAGAAAATGGAATACAAGGAGGACCCATGATCTTCTATGATGAAATCAAATTGAGTGTTTTGAAATCCTCAGGATCCCCTGATCTTGAGGATTCACAAATTGTAACTCTTTGTTTTGAACATATAATACTTTCATCACGTGATGTTCTAACTCTGTTATTGATTTTAATGAAGAAGATTGTGTTTAATTCATAATCATATTTTGAATATCTAATGGTGGGGACTTCTAGAGACTTCGGGCCCATTTAATAGAAGATCTATTGCTTCAATTATGTTATAATCATTTATTTTTACTCTTATACTTGTTTATTATTGTTAGTCTATAAAGTTACTACGATTTTGATAACTGTGACGATTGATGATTTTGATTTCAGTTTGTTGTTTAGTCAAGATTTTAGATTTAGTTGTGTGATACATAGGCTTGATACTCTTTATTGAATTATTTATGTTAATTTAAGCATTAGATCATTGGTTTGTAGATTTATGTGGTGTGGTTTTTGAGAAACTAAATTCATATATTCCATAGTCTTCATTATAAGGTAACACTATCATAGATTTAAAAGCTAGAGTTGATTGCTTTCCATGAGATGTTTATATAGTTATTTGATGTTCAATTGTTATAGCTTTCCTTCACGTTAAATGAATTAGTTTCAATACCAATTAGATTGTTGAGAGTGATTCTTTCCATTTTCATTCTGATTCAATTTCTTGCAGAATAGATTAACTAGACTTGAAAGTGTTTTATGAATATCTTTATGAATTGTTTGGATTGAATTTAGAGAGATAGACACTTGCAATTTCAACGATTCCAACTTATTTCATTATAAATTGACATGTGAACTCATTGCATATACAGTTTTGAAACTCTTGAAATAAAAACCCTTTCCCTAGGTTGATGATTAATGTACGTATTAAGATTTGCATAATAAGACATCTTAGTGCACCAACATTTTGGTAATCTTTCTAGCGATATTTTTTCAAAGTGATTTATTTTTATCTTGCTATAAAAGAATTGGGTTTTAAAAATGGGAGGTAAGAACCTGCATAACTAGCAAGTAAAGTGCTTGGTCACCAGCCTGCTTTCTAGCAAATGCATAAAGGTTCAATAAGAATAGTTTTTACGAATGACTAGGAATAAAAACATAGAAAAAGATTAGAACCCCCCACCAAAATCCAAAAAACCCAAGGGATCGATGAAACTTGGGAGAATTACTTTTATAGACGAAATCGTAAGAAAAGCATAGTCTCAAGAATCAGTAGGATTCCAGACTGTCTCTGGAGAAAGCCCTACTGTAATCCCTCATGGAGCAAACTCACCATCTACAAATTACATTGAGATTCATAGCCAAATTGAAGAATCTGAACAGAGTTTTCAAGTTACAACAAAGTTACATTATGATCCTCTACAAGAGGCAAAATCGTGCAACTTAAGAGAAGAAGAGGGGGAAACCAGTGGAACTACCCAGGAAGGACCACAATTGTCTAAACAAGGATGTCCTGTGATCCCATCTCTAGGCACTGATGTAAAACCAACTCGGATTGAAAATCATCCACTTACTCAAATAACACCCCTTGAAATCCCTGAAGGATATTGGCACATTTTTTACCAAATGGTGACTCTACCACCTCAAGGCTAGACCTTGACATTGAAATACCCCATAGTCAACCAAGTGGCCAATGCCCCAATGAAAGTTATTCCCTTGCAAAGCATCCCAACTTTTTATGGGATGATCACAGAGGAT
Organism: Pinus taeda; assembly: GCA_000404065.3. Taxonomy (NCBI): domain Eukaryota; kingdom Viridiplantae; phylum Streptophyta; class Pinopsida; order Pinales; family Pinaceae; genus Pinus; species Pinus taeda. The sequence goes on from APFE031623828.1 coordinate 83,177, forward strand.
CCAAATGCCTTATTTGATTTTTATGTCCTCTGTAGAGGATATGACTATACCATGGACCCTCAAAAAATAAAACTGCTCCCTTATACGCTAAAAGGAGCAACTTTGTGGTGGTTCATTGGTTTAGGCTGATGGACTATTAACTCTTCGGATGACATCAAAAATTCTTTCCTAACAAGATACTAGGACTTTTGCAAGACTATGGAATTAAAACATTAAATTTTTAAGATGGACGCAAAGGATAATGAAACACTAGAATAATATGTCAAATGATTTCACTATAATTTGCAGATATCTCCTTAAACCACATTACCAAAAGAAGTCCTGAGAGCCATCCTAATTAAGGGACTGAAAGAAGAATGGATAGCAACTCTCAATTTGATGGGGAAAGGAAATATTTTTCAAGAATATTATGATGAAATCATTTTCTTTTGTATCAGGTGTTCATGAGGCAGCACATGAACAGGCTCAGGAAGCCGAGATCATTTGACCAGAGGAAGCAAACCACACAGTGGAGGCATAAAAAGAATGTAAACCTATAACTGTTGGCCATGGAATCCCCCCACAACATGTCTTGGGGATTGAATCCCAGGTTTTGACTTGATACTATTGTAAAGACTGCATGAATTGTAGGCACAAAGCACAAAATGTATGTTAGAGTCGTAGGGTTGTCTGCCCTAAGTTTTGAATGTAATTTTGGCCTACACATTGTCTGCGGAACATGAGATTTTATAAATAGATCAAAGCTCTAAGTCATAAAGAGATCAATGGAATGGAAGGAATAAAATCTACTAGATATCATACAATGAGAGTCTAAGTGTGTCTTGGGTCGTAAAATAGGAAGAAGCTTTGTAGCTCAGTGTGCAGAGGCCTAGTAGTGTCCGAAGCTGAGCGTGGACCCCTGAAGCTGAGTGCATAGGGCAGAGTAGAGTCTGTAACTGAAGAAAGAGGATAATAAAGAAAGGTTTTGTTACTAATTTTGTGTATCTATTCTGAGTTATTATATGTTTGATATCATTTACGAATATATTGTTCGTTTATTGCGCGCACTAGTATGAATTGTGGATATTGTTAAGTATAATCGAAAGCATACAAGTAAGCAAAGTTAATCAACTAATATTCGCTGACTAGTAATGACTTGGGTAATGGAACCATTAGGCCCCTTAGTAGGGTTGCGTGAATGCAGCACCTCGGGCTATGAGGATTGGGTAAGTGCGTGTAGCGACGTGTGCACAGGGTCAAACCGTGGACCACTTAAACTCATCAGACGTCTCTAGGGTGCATAAACTTGGTTCTAGCATCCTCCCATACAACTTCAGGTGATACCTCAGTCTGTACTCCATGAACTATTGCTGAATGGGCCGGTAATACGCTATTTGTTTGGCTAAATCACCTCTGAACTTGGGTCAAGCCCCAACAAGCCGACAATTTTTTTTTTGCTAAGACTTGGATTTGCCTAAGGGATGTCTAATGTCATGTCACTGGAATCTGACAAAGAAATAAATTGAAAAGTGGCTGGATAGAAATATTCATGAGTTCACAACATAGAAAAATAGGAATCTGTGAGTATCAAAAGAATAATGGTTAGAGCGCTACGTGTATACAAAAATCCACAAAATTTTCTTTGCCTCCTTCCACTCTAAGTTATACGAGTGGATCGCGAAGCTAGCAGATATTCAGGGAAGGTGTAGGCTTTTTAGATAGGAGGAATGACCTATTATAGAGTTTTAGTGAACCAAATATTTCGGAATACCAAGTGAGTCCATCATCAGGGGATGCGTCAATAGATATTCTTCAGATCTTGACAAACCAATTGTGTTGACTCCAGAGTTGGTGCTCATACTAGAATCGTTGAAAGATAAGATCATGCATGTTGTGGACCATTGGCTTGATTGGATTATAGGAGGGTTTATCACCGAGTTTGTAGTAGATATTTCAGTCAGCTATAGTGAGGCGGAACAAGGCTTCCTTAAAGGACTGTGAGGTAAGTACATTAAATATTTGAACATTTGGAGTAAAATTCTACTGTGTGAAAAGTGGGTTATGTGAATAACATGATGTTTGGGGATACACAATGTGGGAAGATCTATAGAAAGGAAGTAGTGAAGAATTAGAAACTAGTCCCTTGATTCCACCTCCACAATAAAGTGAAGAAGAGCTTGTGAAATTTTATTTGATAAGCGCAATCAGTCTGATAAGGCAGTGAATTATGCGCATACCATCTCCACCCACACCACCACCCGTTTCACCATCTTCCCCCCATATTAACCCATACCACCTCCGCCACCACCATAGTGCAGAATGGGGAGTGCAATAAAGTTGCCAGTATTCAAAGGAGTAGGGAACAAAGATCCAGGCCAATTTTGGTTCGTGGTAAAGGGAGTATGGGAAGCGCAAGGGGTTATAGATGACAACATAAAGAAGGAAACACTGGTAAGCGCATTGTAGGGTCATGCACTAACATGGTACATTAATCACTGTAATGACAGTCCAAATGTAGGGATCGCAGATATCCAAGCTACGCCAAACAGGGAATTTAGCAGGCCAAAATTGGAGACACAATCGATTATCGGGTTTAAGGAAATCACGATGCTTCTAGGAAAGACCCCTTGGGAGCTGGATCAGAGATTTAATGGAATGATTCACAAAGCCAAAATGACCTTGACAAATGGGCAACACCGCTCATGGTTTGTAGCATCACTACCGCTGCATCTAAGGATGGCACTATCACAACATAAGTTATCCACCCAAGCCAAAGCTTTGGAGATTGCAATGAGACTGCACGAGACCCCAATACAGGATCCTAGTCTGGGAGTCTAAAACATCCACGCACAACTGAGAAACTTATGTTTGGAAATGCAGATTTTGAAGCAAGACAAGACAACTCACCCAGAGGTGCGTGAGGAGGTATGGTGCATAAAGTGCAAGGGACAGGGACATGACAAGGACAATTGTCCAGTCTTCATGAACTACTTGGTGGGAGGAGGTTCAATGCCATTGAGACTAGAGATATAATCAATATTGAGCGTGACGCCTACATTATGGTGTGCGATTTGTCAGATTAGAGGAAAACATCCTACAGACAATTGTCATCTATTACAAGATTATATGCAGACGTCCCAACAATTATTCTATAATTTTTGTAGGTCAATAGTCCATGATGAGCGCACCTGCAGAAGTTATAAACTGATGATGGATTGAACCCCTGCCTATAGGGTGTGGACCGAAATGTGAGCCCTCGATCGAAATTCAGGGATGGCGTGCACTATATTTCAGGGGCGTTGACCAGGTCGAGGTGGAATGGGAACGGGAAGGGGTCGCGGATAGTTGATTTGTTACAATTGTGGAGGGCCATGGCATTATACCCATGACTGTACAAATATGATGGGAGCATCATGTTTATATTGTACCTAGTTCGATCATGAGACGAAGGAGTGCCCTACACTAATAAGGAGGTTGCAGGATAAAGAAATACACCAACCTCCCCCGACTGAAAACCTACAAATGATGAGGTCCGAGCTCCGCGAAGAGGATCCAAATGTAAAAATCATGCTCCGAAGTGGTAACACGATAAGAGATGAAAAAGGTATGAAGCTTGAAGAAAGTGCATGGGTTCACAAGGTTCCTACAAAGGAACTTGAATTTGATTTGGAGTGTGCGAAGGAGACATTCATCAAAGCTAAGAAGAGCTTCACAGAGGCCTCCACTTCAGGCAATAAGGATCAGCTAGAACTGGAGATGGATCCTTCAGTGCTCACTACCTTTATAGAGACATGCATGAAGCTGTTGTGCGACAACAAAGTGGTGAATGGACTCCAAGAACTTATCACTAGGTGTGCTGGGTTAGGAGAACTACGCATAGTCTAAAATCTCGGAAAGCACACATCGTGAACAGGAAAGGAAATGAGATTGAATGTGCAAATCAAAGAGTATGAAATGGATCAAGTATTTTTGGATCTAGGATTGGACATGAATGTATTGCCAAAGTAGACATGGGAGCATATGGGCAGGCCCGCATTACAGTGGTCTCCTATTCAATTGCGAATGTGAACCACCAAAAGATCCTACCCATGGCAAGATTGTAGGAAGTAATGGTAGATATTGAAGGTACGAGCATGCTAGCTGATTTCAAAGTGATAGATATTGTTGATGACAACAATCCCTATCCCGTGCTATTGGTAATATACTAGGCCACTAATATGAATGGGGTGATAAATCTCAAGAATCACAAGATGATTTTTGAGAAAAAGTCACTACACATAGTGGTACCGCTAGACCCTGCATGCTACATGGAACTGGTGCGCAATGATGATAGTGATGATGATCTTGACTGTATCTACAAGATAACTACATAGGAGCAAGATTGGGTGAATGCAACAATGGATGACAAGATTTCATGGGAGTGTGAAAACTCCCGCACTTCAAATTCAAATGATGAAATAAAATGATAGCAGAGCCAGTTACATGAGGTAACCACACTAAATTGCAACATCATGATAAAATCACTATGCTATGTAGAATCTAAGATGATGGATCTTCCTATGTATGATGGGTTGATAGCAGTAGATGGTTTCCTGAATAAATTTGAAAGAAAAGTATCGGAATAGCAGCGTTTCGACTCTATGAAATAGGCAATGCGCGGTATGCCCAAAAATGGTGGGGTACACAACGACGCAGTTTCAAGGATTGGCATGAAGGAAAAAGAATGATGCACCTATGATTTTGGAAGCCTTAGATGCATATGGGAGTTGGGTATGATGGATGAAACAACCTATGTGCCCACCTTCCCAGATGGGTACAGGCATATGGTACGCAGCCTGCATGAATGCACACCATCCTAGCAGTAGGAAACAAGACCAATAAGTACGAGTGGGAAAGACAAGTGCATGAACGACGAAGTATGATAAGATGAAGTGCACCAAATATTATCCACAGGGAAGCCTTTAAAAAGGTGTACGAAGCGTTGAGCAGGGTCCACCATGTGAAATGTACTAACTGGGACCTGCATGTACCAGTAGCTCTATAGGATTATATGACCATGTGCAAAACCCTGACCGTGAAAGCACTTCTGAAGCTAAGGTATGAAGTAGGGAATGTAATCCCTATGGAGCATTCAAAGCTGAGTCCGCGCTAATAGCACCTGTAGATACGATGGTCAAAAAAGTCCAGAACGAATAAATCACACAGTTGTGAGAGACAAAACATATAGGACTTGAGGAAGAAATCTGATAGGGAAACATTAGACTCCACGAACTTGAAAAAGATCAGGTACAACTAAGGGAGAGAAGCGCTTTGATGGAAATAGAGGTAAAGAACCTGGAAGACAAAATAAGGAAAGAATTTCTCGTCAAAAAGCCAAGGATGGTAAGGAAAGGTGTGTACAATCGTTCTAACAAGTTGGAGTACTATTGCCGCGAACTGGTTAGTCTGCTGCCTTGGCTTGGACTGCAGATTGCCAAACATAGTGACCAGGGTAGCATGTTGCAAATAGTAAAGTGCATGGTGTCGGTCACAACAATGGAAGGTAGGGATTTTCCATAAACTATGGTGGAGGACTGGATGGAGCCTTGCACGGGTGGTGCGACCACCTGACCAGCCTTAGGAATGATAGTCTTAGTTCTCCAGGTAGTTGAAGGGGAGTGTGAGACTATAAAATATTATCCCTAGGAGCTATGCGATATGGGAGATACATGAAGAAGTAGAACATCACAGGGTTCATGTCCATAGACTGAGGGTTGCGCTACATTGCGGGTTGGCTAGGAAGCGACTATTGAGGTCACTATTCACAATGGGACGTGCGACTTGAGGCTAAATGGAGTCGATAGTGGGCATTTAAGATGAAAGTTATGGGAAATATTTGGGAAAATATGCCACAAGAAAGCATTAATGGCCCAAAATTAGGGGGAACGGTCAAATTCGAAATTAAAAGGCACTATAAAGCACAAAGGGTTGGCCAAACAACAACACTTGGGCATTTGAGATTTGATCGTTTGAGAAAAGCACTGAGCATTAAGAGTCGAGCAATAATTGAGCCCCTAAGTTTGTGAGTAATGAAGTACAACCTAGATACAATGACGACCGCTAAGGATGGTTTGAGAATTGAAGAGGGAACCACTAGCGAGACCATGCAGACCCAAATGGTATAGGATGTTCCAGAAGGTGTCGGGGTTGTGATAGAAATCCCCAAATCACCGCGAACATTGAGGCCCAAGCAGGATAAACATGCAATGGGTCTAGTATTCTCGTCCCCGAGTAATCCATGGTACAACAATCATCAATGGTAGAAAAGGGGAAATCAATCACAATAGAAACAGATGAGGAAGAAGAAGACTAGCAGGCCCTGATCACCACAAAGGAAGAAGAAGAAGACATGGAGGAGGATATTCAACTGTTACACACTACAACAAAACTGCCTGAATATGTCCCTCCATGGAAAAGGAAGACTAAAGTGTTGAAGGATCTGGAGGAAGCCAAGATTCCACTCCAGACCCTACTCCTCCTAGACGGCTTTGTGTTTGAAGGCACGCCACCTGGGCCGCATGCAAACCATAAAGTTCAAAGATTAGGACCTCGCTGACCGCAAGAATTTCCCTCATCTGGAAATTGGGAATATGATGAAGTAGAACATTACGGGGTTGGTGATAACACTAGAGGTACAAAAGTGGTTGCACGATGTGGAAAAGGTCAGGCTACTGAACCTACTATGGGCACCACATTTCCATCATGCAACAATCATATTTTTCATGATTAGGTAGCTCCTCTACCCAGTGCATGATGGGTATCTGTGGTTGGATGAGCCTATCTCCATCACGATCGATCTAATTCATCGCATCTCGCAGCTCCTATGCAAAGGAAAGGACCCCATGACCATAGCTAAAGGAAAGAGAAGTGATTTAACCCTTGCAGAAGCCATGAAGACAAAATATAAGATGGAGAAGAAGATGAGAGATATTCTATCTCCAACATCAAGGATAAAGGGGTCTATGTAGCCACACAAATCTTGGTCGATAAAGTCATGAGGAAGTGTCATGCTCATGAGGTACCAGCACCAGTGACTGCATTGGTTGTGCAGTGCATAAAGGGAGTCTAGCTCAACTGGTCTGAATTCCTCTGTGAAGAATTTTTGAAGAATTGTCACAAATCCTAGGAGTAGGGTAAGGCCTTCCACTATTCGTGGTTTCTATTATCCATATTGCTCATAGCAGGAGAACTTCCACAGGAATTTGAATTCCACATCATCGATAGACAATTATCGGAGGCCATGAAGTACACTTCACTCTAGGTCACAAAGGATTTGAAATAGATTTGTGACACCAAAATCTTCTGGGTGGTCATGGACATGAACATACAGATGTAGATCAACCAGAAGTCATGCCTGTCACCCATAGTGTACAATAGTTTGTAGAGTTTTGTAGAATTCAATGCTGATATGCACAACATTTATATCAGAGTGTGTAAGGATCGAGCGAAATAGTGCATGAAGATACCATTTGTAGCCACCGATGATGCAATTTTTACTATCTTGGAGACATGGCCCCTCGAATGGCGTGCCCCAGATTTGGTAGAACTTGAGAAGGTGACAGCATAGAAAAAGAAGTATGATGCCAAGCTACGCATCACCTAATTAGCCAAGAAAAGGTGGAAGGAAATAGAAACATCTAGGGATAGGGCAACACAAGAAGTGGTACAAAAAGCCACAGAGCAGAAGAAGGCTAGAGAAGTAGCAGTAGTACCATAGGCAACCGAGGCCACAACAACACAGGCAGACGAGGGCCAAGCAACAGCCTCGCAAGGGAAAGAGGTAGAGGAAATGGAAATAGCAGAAAGGAGCATGAACTGAGGGACTGCATCCACACATTTAAAGCGCTCGCTCATCATATAGAGATCACCACAATGGAAGAAGGTTAAGGCCTCAAACTTGGCCATTGACCCAATCACATTAATCGAAGGTGATCTCCATGACATCGGTGAGATGGTCCATGATGTCACAAATGAATCACTTCAGGATTTTATGCATGAGAATCAGACTATGTTACGGGCCCTTAGGGCACAACTGCAAGAGTTACAGGTGTGACCCCCACATGAATGTACCCTTTCAACTCACATCACAATAGGATCTTCAGTAGCAAAGTAGATGTTGCATGCAAGGATGGAAAATACAATAGTGTTGCCACGGGGAACTCTAGTTTCATCAAATGCAATGGATCAATTATCAATTAGCATGATGAAAGGCCTTGGCCTTCATCTAGCTGAACTTCTACAAGAGATGCTCTATCAGCTAAAAGATGGGATAACAGCAGGGCTGCATGCAAGGGAGAGCCACGTGATCCAAGTTCTTAGTGAATAGAACATCAACATGGAACAACTTAGCTTGCAGCATGATCAATTGGTGTCACAAAATCAACGGTTGGTGCAGATGGTAGATGACACTTGCCGATGCATCTTGAAGTTGGCCATAACAGTGGATCTACGGGTAGAAGTGTGGATCCACAGCTTGGAAACTAGAGTCCACGAGGCTAGAGAAGAAGCAACAAAGGTTCAGCTAGATTTGAATCTTCATATCACCGAGTTGCAGTTGAACACACAACCTTCTACTCCCCCAGAAGTCAGAGAACAGCATGCTAGCGCTGCCGTAGCAGGGTTGGATGAAATTGGAGGTGAACATTGAAATGGTCATTCATGTATAAACCATAACAATAACATCAGATGCATGAACAAAGTTGATATCAGGAACAAGGCAGTGTTTCTTTTTATTGCAGATAACTATAATAAAACATAGAAAGCATTCACCTAAGTCTTCCTCTTCTAGCTCCAAGTGGAACCGTCCTCTAGGTCCGTCGAGTCCCAGTCTTCAAAAGGCTCCTTCCATTACCAATACAAGGATATCTCCAACAAGTGAAAGGATATCAACTCTCAAGGAAACAGGTGTTTCCTAAACTTGGGGAAGTGCTTAAAGCACAGGGATCTTCATACTTGATCAGGGGATAATCCCAGTAGAGTAATTCTCTATTTTCTCTCATCCTTAATGCCTTCCTATTGAATTATTTTTATACTTCTCCCAAAGTATTTTTTTAGTTGGGAAACAGTTGGGAATAGGTGCGCCATGGGCACTAATAGGTAATCAACAGGTAAAGCTCGTGATCTCCGCCCATCGTGATCTCCGCCCAGAATTAAGGAAATTTAATTTTTTTAAGTGTTTTAAGACATATATGTGGTTTGGGTATATACTAACCCATGTGTACACGCGTTTAATATAGGGCAAAGTTGCGTACAGGGAGTAAAACACTGTCTTTAAATATTTGGAACAATTCTAGAAGGAGGGGTTTCCCTAGGCCATAAATCAAGCATCACAAATACCAAGAGTGATATTTGGAGCTATAATAGATGCCCCCTAATATATGAGGTTAGAGGGGTACATGATGGCCGAAATGTACTAAGTACATGGAAAGGAAACCTGTTAAAAACTAAGAAGGACTTCACCACATTTCAGCCTACCAAGCCAGCAAAAGAAGATCAGAAAGAAACAATTGTCTGACGCAAACATACCCATGCTCAAAGAAAGTAAAGCATGTGCGCCTATCAAGTACAATTGGATCCACTATGTATACAAGTATAAGGAACTGAAAGGACAGAATGGATCATCTAATCACGATTGAACAACTACATGTCTGAATATCACATATAAGAAGATGATCAATAAAGCTAAAGGATGAAGCTGATCACTGATGTCAAAAACTGATCCCAATAGTACCAAATGAACATGATGGAATAAGATCGTACTACATCGCAACTCATATGCCAACATATAGGATATCGCTGTGAATGACTACAACATATAAGGTGGAATGGTGTTAACTAGCAGTAACAGGAGAAACTGACAAGTGAACCAAAGAATGTTGATGCAACCTGAGGTCTTCACTGACCACGTGGTACATTTCTACACAATGGGAATAAATGATCTGAATTCGACCATGTGAGAAATCGTTTGATTACCAGTCATTGATGTATATCATTAACAAACATGAGACTACTAAGCGGTAATGATAACGAGAGTCAAGGTACCCAGTACAATCTAACAAGTGTGAATAGATGAGCTGAATTCGAACACCTGTAAGAATCTATCAATCGGGAGACAATGATGGTTTCCCATTGTCGATAGTGAAGGATCTACCACTAATGACTGCAAAAACTAAGGTACTGCCAAATGGACTCTAGGCCTTTACCCCAGAGAAATCAGTCGTAGTCGATAGGGAAAGGTCCGCTAGAAGGAAGGCATTAAGGCATCGTTCATTAATCTAGGGCGAGTGTAAACCATAGGCCAATAAGGTGGAAGGAAACAAATGAAAAAAGATGTAGTAACCCGACTGAAGCATGTTATCGGCATACACAAGATGTAGCTCGCACAGATCAGAAACCCTCTGAACTAACCAATAATAAAAGATGACACAGAGGCGAGGTATCCACCAATAGGCTCAAATGGAAACCAAGGTACTACACAAATCCCAATGTATGATAATGAAAGCTGATGTCGAACACAAGGGAAACCACTCAGTCAAAGACCCATGATACTGATGGATGTTGAGCACAAGGTGACCTATCAATAATGAAAATAGGGCCAAGGTGTAGCTCTAGGCCTGTCCTGAGAGCAAGATTTTAGTGTCGATAAGGACAAGACCCACCAACAAGAAGTCAATTGAGACCTTCTCAAACTGGCATGAGTAAAGGACCAATATAACTAATGTGACTCCAAACAAGATACTGGCAACTAGGGATAACTCACTAAAAATAGGTCAAGAGACACCGCAGAGAGGTCGACTCAGGCTTACTTCCCTTGAGCAAAAGCACGACTCAAATGATGATTATGTGGCAGCATATGATAACTCTGTATAAGCTCGTCATGCAGGAGGCAAAAACAAACTCTCCATATGATTGGAAGAGATAACCAACCGAAGGAGAGTTGACTCAATAACAAGGTTAAGGCATACCAAAGTCAAGCTAAATCCCACCCAAAAGGAGGAGATACTTGGTTCGACTTCTTTGTTCAAGAGTGACACGGCTGACACTAGCTGCCAAGAATAAGTGGAAATGTTGTCCTGTTCCTGCACTTTTTTGGAATATATAATTTTTTATCGTTTCTTTAAGCTGGAAAAAGAATAAAAGAATGCTATAGTACAGTGGAAAGAATGAGTGTCAGTGAAACAGATGATCTAGTTCCTGGGATGGGAACATTTGTATGCTCAATGCAAGGAGGCGAAGCTGGTCAAGGACACTCAATGGGATGTTCTTTCCACTGGTCTTAGGGTGTGTCAAGTTGCAAAAGCTAAGGGATTGCAATTTTGATTTTGTAGACATCATGGTCAAAAAATTGCTTAGACACGAGTCCAAGTGAAGTCGACTCAAGGTCAAAAGGTGCAAATGGTCAAAATGCAATGCAATAGTACAACTCAACATAAAGGAGGCTTTAGGGTATAAGGGCAGAACAAAGTGAAGAAGAAAAGAGAAATGAGTCTTCAATGCTCAAGTCATGGCAGGACTAGAATGGACTCTTGAGCCTACTCAATGAAGCAGCATGGGAAACCAATGTCAGTGAGGTGCTAACTATGATGCGCATGAAAATGATGGCTCTACCATTGTGTCATGATTTAAAAATTTGGAGAGTGAGGATGTTTTACGAGCCATAGCACCATGGGATTGACCCTATGGCAAGCGTATCGACAAATGGAGGCTAGTCTGCAAAATGCAACAGAAAAAATGGCTTCCTGAACCTATATGCCAGTGAGTAAACGATACCTATCATGATAGGTCAATAGTCATGGAACTGACATGAAATCTAAAAAAGTCTTGAAAAAACATCCTATTCTAGATGATCCAAGCTCACAAGTTAAAAGATTCATGAGACGGGAAAAATCAAGTTTTGAAAAAAAAATTGACATTTTGAAAGCCTATAGAATGATTTTTGACTCACAATTGTTACCATTAGCATCAAGAGCAAAAGTTGTGGAGACAAAGAAGCAAACTTGCCCCCCAAAGAATTTGACCATTCAAATTGGCTCAAAATCATCAGGTAACCCCCAAATCTAGCTTGCATCAATTTGTGATTTTTTTTAGAAATTTTAATTGAGATTTTACCGTTGGAAATTATGTTAAAAATTTGAACACGACATATATGCGGGTTGGTTATGAGAAACCCATGTATACGCAGGCCTTACACATGACTGTGTATGAAATGGATCCGCGTATACGCGGTTTGAAATTAAAACATAAAAGATTAATGGTTGAACTTGATTTTCTTTAAGGATGGCAATCACTTGGAGGGAAAGGGAGCATGCTACTATTGATGATGAGGTTATGAATGATCACAGGCCTTAGATGCATTTAGGGGATGTGGTTTATTAAAAAATTTCAAAATGCCAAATATGAATGCAAACACTGGCTTGCCTGAAATGTTAATCCACTATTGTATTATGGAAGATGATACATTCATGATTGATAAAATGCCTTTAAGGATAGAGATAGAAGATATTTACTTATCCCTGGTCTCTCCTAGAGAGGAGAAGTTGTACGCTCGACAAGCCGGTCACGAGGTAGTTTTTTAGTGGAAGACTACGTACACATATACTGTCTAGGGCATCCAGAGAAGATTGGAAGCCAAATTCCAATCAAACATGTAGAGAGTTCTCCCTGAGGATCATATTGTTCACCATAGCTAGGGTAAATGGATCAGCCTCATTGCACCAAGCATCACAACTATCAATGAGCTTAGTCGTAGATTGTCTCACTACTATGTTTGATTGGTGTACACCTCTTCTGACCAATATGAAGATTCAACTATCCTCCATTCAAAAACGACAGACCAAGAAATTCAGATATGGGACCATTTTGTGTCTCTTCTTCTTCGAGAAGGTTCCAGGGTTACATCCCATAGTATCAATTTCTATTAGTAGCCCCCGAGATCCTTAGATGGGTGGGTGGGCCGACCTGATAAAACGCCTTGGAGGCGGAGACGTACCGAGGACCGCTTTTGATGATGATTTCTTCTCTTGGTGGGAGCAGCAAATCATCGTTGTGGATGACTATCCCTATGCTGGCATGGATTTTAGGGGGGATCCAGATCTGGTGCTACCACTAGACGCAACATGGGTAGAGATAGGTAACCATTTTTAAAGTTTTATCAATTTTATGATTTTTATGTTTTTCAGATATGAAAATGAACTTAAAGATATTTTTGATGGGATTAAATGACTAATATAATGATCATGTTCTAGATGTGGGTCCAGTACAACCAGGCAGATTTCCGCAGCACAAGCATCATGGAAGAGGTGTTGAAGAGGCAACTGTAGAGACAAAGAGAGTCTTGTACATAGTCCAACGAAACATGGTGATGTCGACTCACCGAGTATCGATGGAGGCCATGGAAGATCTACCAAAGGATATGCAACACCGCGTGGTAGGAGTGCCACACGACTGTGTTTTCCTTTTTCGGCGTGTGGCCAAAGCAGTGGTCACCTACTTGGCCACTCATCCTGAGCCAGGTCATTATATGTACTAGAAATTATTATGAATAGTTTAGTCTTGATATTGTATATTATTTTTAAAACACTTTATGTACACACGGGTGATTTTATGATATATATATTATATATATATATATATATTATATATAATTATATATATATATATATATATATACAGTTCCGACTTTTTCATGTTCATTTTTATCTTGATGGATGAATGATATGCCAATCTAAAGCTTGATTAGAAATAGGATCTGCTAATGAATTTTCTGATCATGGAATGTGCAAATAAGTAATACAAACAAATGATATTTGCAACACCGTCATTATAAGATATTGGCAATATAAACAAGGATCCCAAACTCGATAAATGTTATTCAATTGTGACACTACCAACTATGAGTCAAGATACACTACCAATGAATCAATTCCATAAGAAATAGCTTTGGGTAGTAAATTAATGATGACAATATACTCGGCCATATTATTTGATGCAAGACCAATACACACTCCCCTCGACACCATCAACTAACTAGTTGGATAATAAATCACCCAAGCTGCGGAAGCGAGGTTCGAAGTGTGCCAACTAGCACCATCGGCAAATCCAAAATAGACCAATTCATCCATCAACACCTGCCCAAGTAGATGAAAAAGTGTTGATATCAAAAACTTCCGGATAAGATATGTACAAAGAAGCCATTGCTTGGCCAAAACCTAAGCAAAGTACTTCTTGAGGTGGAGCCCATTTCGAGGCTCCACCAACTTGTTCCCTTCAAAATCAAATAATTCATAAGCCCCTTTTCCTAAAATGTGTTTCACTATAAAGGGACCGTACCACATAGAATTAAATTTGCCTACCCCCAAGGAGTATTTATGTTGATCGTAGACCAAGACAAGGTCGCCTTTAGAAAATACTTGAGGACGGACAACTTTATCACACTAAGTTTTAACCCTTTTCTTGTGAGCCTCATTAATTATGAGGCCATCTTGACACTACTCATCGAGATGTTCCAAATGAAGGAGGCCTCTTTGAGACTACAGGTCTCTGGAAGGAGCTCAATAGCCAGCTTAAGGGATGGAAATTCACACTTAATGCGAAAAATAGATTCCAACTCATAGACTAACTCAAAACATGTAAAACCGATGGCAGTCTTTACTGAGGTTTGGTACGCCCAAAGAGCGAGATACAACATGAGATGCCAATTGGAACGATTTTTGTCAATTTTCCCTTACAAGATCACCTTAAGTGATTTATTCACAGCCTCGACCTATCCATTGGCCTGAGGATAATATGGAGACTAATGCTTCTGCCAGAAACCCAATTTAAGAGCCAATTCGGACATCAGTTGGTTCTAGAAATGACTACCATGGTCAGTGTTAATCTCTCTTGGGATACTGAACTATGATATAATTTGATTAAAGAGGAACAATGTCATTGTTTCACTATAATTTTTATAAGTGGGCATGGCCTCAGCCTACTTCGTAAAGTAGTCTACAACCACTATAATGTACATGCGATTGGCTGTTGAAGGTGGATTACAAGTAGTAAAGTCAATACCCCACTTTGTAAAAGGACCAACAGTGACAATAGCGAAAAGAAGAGCTGGATGCACATGCATCTTGCGAGTATAGACTTGACAAGGGTGGCAACATTTGATCGCTTCAACACAGTATTTGAAAAGTGAAGGCCAAAAGTAGTCAGCATGCAAGATTTTATGGGTTTTAGCAAGCCCTTAAAGATGACCACCACAAGCTTTGCTTTGAAAATCATTAAGCACATACTCTACTTCCTCTAAGGTTAAACAATGCCTAAAGATTGAATCAACCCCTCGGTGATATAACGTATCACCAATGATGACATAGTTCTTAGCCAAGTGATGTAATTTTCAGCATTCATCCCTGGAGGCAGCAGGAGGGAACTTTGAAGTCTAGAGATAGATAATGATATCTCCATACCATGGGTCTTGTGAAGAGATGAGGAATAGATGTTCGTCAGGAAAACTATCCTCGTAAATAATATCTTCTCCACAAGGCAGCTCGAAAATTAACTCCACAAAAACCAATGATATCTTAGCCTTGGCCGACAAGAAATCAAGATCGATTTCTTGTAAAATAACAATCCATCGATTGTATTTGCCCCTAATCACTTGCGTACTGAGGAAAAATTGGAAAGGATTGGCTGCCGCTAAAACAAATGTTTTGTGTAGCAAAATATAATGGTGAAGCTGCTGGATAGCATGGACGATTGCCAAGGCCAACTTTTCAACTAGAGAATAGCGTAGTTTAGGACCTACCAAGCCTTGGCTCAAGTAGTAAATCACATGCTCTACTAGAGAATCATCTTCCTGAACGAGAACCATACCTATGGTTGACTCTATAGCTGCAAGATATAAAAGGAAATATCAACCATAATCTGGTGGACTCAAAAGTGGGGCAGTGACTAATTCCTACTTCAAGGCATCAAAATATCATTGCGCAAAGTCATCCCATACAAATGGAACTCCTTTCCTTAGCAAACGCATAAATCCTATAGTTATCTCAGCATAATTTTCTATAAACCGTCTTAAGAAATTTTCCTTCCCCTAAAGACTTTGAAGTTTTTGGATGGAAGACGGGGGACACAACTGAATTATTGCCTCTACCTTGAAGGGATCAACCTTAATCCCTTCATTTGACACAATGAATAGTAAAAACCGACCATATTTAACCATGAAAACACACTTGTTTCCATTCAACTAGATTTTGTAAAATCGACATCTCTCAAAAACCGATCGAAGGTGACTAGGATGATCGATTCTCATTCAAGAACAAGTAGCTAAATCATCCAAATATGCTTTGATGATGTGCTTGATGTCATGGAAAGCATATGAAATGGCTCGCTGGAAGGTAGCTCCATCATTTTTAAGACCAAAAGGCATCTTTTTGTATGCAAAGGTACCCCAGGGACATATGAAAGTTGTCTTATGTTGATATTCAGGATGGATAGAGATCTGATTATAACCTAAGAATCTGTCCATGAAGGAGAAAATATCATTACCCTCACATTCATCAACTATCTAATCAAGAAGTGGTGTGGGGTAATTATGTTTCAGACAGGTTTTGTTTAAATCCCTAAAGTCAATGCATATACGGATTGTTCCTTGAATTTTATCATGCTAGACTGGATTAGAATCCTAATCCATTAGAGGAATAGGGTATATAAAACCCACCTTGAGCAGATTTTATACTTCAACTTTAATAGCTACTACTTTCCTAGGATTAACCGGTCGGAGATTCTGACGAATAGGCTTAGCGTTTTTATATGTCTTGATCTAATGTTGAACAATGGATGGATCAATACTAGGCATTTCTTCATAAAAGCAAGAAAATACATCCCAAAGAGAAAAAAGAGCAAAAATAGAATTATAACCTGAATTCTTTAAATTTGACCTTTTCACCAATTTCTTAGTAAAAGCAACATTGTAAAGACGACTTGAGCTGACAAACAAACTCGGACTTCAAAACCCTATATAAATTAAGGATATATTTCACAAGACTCGACCATAAGTAATTTGGATATTCTTGATATGTTTAGTGCTACTCGCTCGCATCCATCTTCGAGAATATTTCTACAACAAAATTTTGAACGTAAGGGAATAATTTACCAGTGATAACATGGAACACTTTCACATGGACAATGGGAAAGATGATGACCACGAGCCAGAAGAGATTTTCAATCTACTGCCTCCAAGATTTAGAGAAATCAGTGGCAGTTCAACACCCATGGAAGGTTTTAATCTTATGAATGACGATCTTATAAGCCATCGAATTATTCGAGCTCTTCACATACGTCTACGGATCATCATTGCTAATGCCAGGTCTAGACTTGTTGTAAATAGACTTCGACATCTGTTTGACTCAGTGCCTCTGTCCCCAAGAAAATGAAGTCTATTATTCCGTGTGATTCTGAAGCTGAATTATGTAAACATGAGTGAAATGAAATTTATCGATTGTGCCTTACGAGACAAGAGGATGTCACCCTTCCCTCATTATGAGTTCACAGCCTTAACTATTCTGCATCATACGCCGATAGAATTCAGCAGCGAAAACCCCATTGTTGTATCCTTTGTGGAAGCGATCGAGCATAAAATTATCTTCTGGATACTTCCACAATACTTCAACAACTCCCATGGGAGTGCTTCAATTGGATTAAGAAGGCGATAGTCGAGAATCAACTAATAGTTTTTTTGGTGACCACAATTGGTGCATTCATGTTGTTGTTAGACGTAAACACTGAAAGATGGTCACTACTTCTAGAGTGTCTAGTGACGTGGTTCAACGAATATCATACACTCATCCCGTGGAAAGGAAATTTGTATTTTGTAGATATAATAGCTGGGTATTTGGACACACTGATGATGCTACCCAAGTCGTTCCTATGCACTTCGATCTTCACAGGAACATGTGGGTAATTGGAGGTGATGAAAACATGACTTTTGCTCGGTGTTTCATGAGTTTTTATCCTAGATATGGATTTCAAAGACACCGAAATGATATCCTCCAAGTCCAGAACATTGTATGTAATATCTCACCCCGCAGAAAATGTGTCCGATATGGGGGATTCTTATGATGACCATCCCATTGGGAATATTTATGCTATGGATGATTTGATGCATGGACAGAAGCAATTTGAGTGCCGGAAAAGTGAGCATACTCAACAAATTGATCCATTCAAACTCCCCAAGCCCTCAGATAAGCTTCTGCAAGGTGTATATCTGCTTCATAGATTTAACTGTTGGGAAATAAATGAGTACGATATACTCCTTGTTGCTCTACAATATTCGAATTTTGCTAACAGTCTATGGGCTAGGTATGCATGGTGGATATTCAACAAGGATGATGGTGTTAAAAATTATGGTTGCCACTGAATTAAAAAATGCTTCCTCTATTTCACTTTTGAAACTAGAAATGTGAGGCAAGAGAATTTTAAAATTGAAGTATTCAAATAATTTTTATTTATTTTATTTTTAAAATTGTTATAGTGAGTATGGTAGAGAGGTTATAATGGATAAAGGGAGATGCTTAGTATCCTCCAAGTCCTGACCACTCTTTGCAATATCTCACACATATTCCAGTTTCTACAAAATCGGAATATTTATGATATTGATGACTTAACGCGTGGATTCTACCTATTGTGTCACCCAAATAGAATAGATAGAAAAATTCGAATCAATATGCAATATCTCACGCATATGCTAAACAATGGGGAATTGATTGTCATTTTAGTTTCTCGTCTTTAATGATAAAAAACAAAGAAAATTCACTTAAAATGATTTGATATATATAGTATGTTACATTAAAATTTCACTCTATTAAAATTAATTTAATACTTTTGAGCAATTCCAATGTGACAAATAAACAAAGATAATCAATGGCCATGTGATTAGAAGGTTATTCTCCTTCAATTAAATCTAACATAGTATTTTTATTTTTTATTAAATAAATATGAATTGTTATTGGAAATTTATTCTCCTTCAATTAAATTTAACCTAGTATTTTTAACTTTTATGCTAAAGATACAATCCAACCTAGTATTTTTAACTTTTATGCTGAAGATATAATCCATCTAACATTGACCAATCTTAGTGTCACAAAAAAATAAACTTACATCGCTTTAAAAAATTATTGAAACACCACATTTTAACCCCACACTTGTGCATATAAAATTGAGATTGATATCCAATATAACTAGTATGGACACTCACATAGCATTTTTCTAATGTAAATATTTGTTTTAATTTTATTATATGCTAAAGCTGAGGAAGAGGATATCTAATATAGATCTAGATGTGCCAATTAAAAATTGTAATAGTGAATTAAACTACTAAATAGCTTGAGGATTATGGCCTGTATAGAAATTTGGATGTTTCTATTTTGTCCATGCGGCCCAGAGACTACCCCTAATAATTCTATTTGTGAGTGGAAGGGCGATGGGAAAAACCAAAGGGTGAATTAGATGTAGTATAGTGGCCATATTGTAAATGTGGGTAGTCCAACTGAAGGTTGAACATTGAATTTTTGTATATTGGATTTATTCTACCTTATTTGGATCTTTGTTAAACCATGAGGAAATTGAGGAGAATTGAGGACCCTTTGATCCTCTGACCTAGCTACCTAGTTTTTCTCCCTTATCCAGCAACAAAACCCTACATTTTCCAAAACCCACTTGAGCCTAGCTATCTAGCCTAAAATCCTTTACATTCTAGTGATCTCTTAAATCTAATTTCGTAGAGAGATTCCTCTCTGGTTTTGTAGGGCGAGCTACCAAACTAAAATCTTGGTTTGTGGCCACCTCTATCGATCACCTCATAAGCAAGCTAGCTACCAAACTAAAATCTTGGTTTATGGCTACCTCCGTAGATCTCCTCATCGGCCTCGAATGTGGAGGATAACAGAGGGCATGACAACTAGGGAGTGCCAAGGTGTTCTAGTGAATGTAAGGGTCCCAAGTCATGGAAAAATGTAATGCTAGTTGGGAGGTCATGGCTACCAAGGTGTGTTATGGAATGTTAGGGCATGCTAACATGTGCTAGATAGCGCGGAGCCATGTCAAAAAAGCTAAGATGTGCCAAGCGCTAAGGCATGCCAATATGTACAAGGGTGTTACAATGCATGCCAAGGATTTTTTAAGGCAACAAAAGGGAGGAAAAAGCTAAAATACAAGGAAATGAGAACATAGTATGGTTAGTAATTCATTAATTGACGTTTTCCATGAGGAGCATACAGGGCACACCGACACTAAGTTCCAATAGGTGCCAAGTTCCGAGTGTCAATGCATTATAAGTGCCAAATATTCCTCCTTTTCCTCTCATGTAGTTTCCAATAATTGATCTCAAATAACTCTAATGTTAAACCATGCCAAAGCATACCAAGTCATCTCAACGCATGCCAAACATGTCAAGACTTGTGAAGTGTCAACACGTGCTAAGTGCTAATGTGTGTCATGAGTGTGATGCATGATATGAAGTGGTAGAGCATATCGAATAGTGCTAAGGTGTGCTAGAGAGTGCCAATGCATGTTCAGGAGCTTTATGGAGTACTATGACAACACAAGAGAGCACTAGGTCAAAATTCATGGAAGTGAATGAATATGAGGGTGTGTGAGGGAGTGTCACTGAGTATTAGCTCTCATGGCAAGGAGGGAGTGACAAGGTACGATAAGCGTGAGTAAGGCATGTTAGGGAAGGTCAGGGAATGTAGAGAACTACTAGAGTGTGCTAGGTACTTATGGGGTGTGCTAACATGTGCCAAATAGAGCCAAGGCATGATAGGTGATAAGACATGCTAGGATGTGCAGGGTGCCAGAACATGTCGATATGCGTCAAGGAGTTTCAAGGTGAAATAAGGAATAACCAAGCTAAAATGCAAGGAAATGAACACATAAGAGGGTTAATAAGTCAGGACATTACCTTTTTCGAAGGGGGCATGCTAGGCACACTAATAATATGTTCCAATACAGGCCAAGTGTCAATCTGTGCCAAGTGCTAATGTTTGTCATGCAATATTATGCCAAGGTGTTCTAGGGCATTCTAGGGACTAGAGGGCATGCTAACACATAATAGGGGAGTTCTATGTTATGTTAGGGCATGCCAACATGTGCTTGGGCATCCCACTAATGGAAAGATGTTCTAGGTATAAATATGTTCTAGGTACAAAGATTTCCAAGACGTGCGAGGTGCCATGGAATGTTGTTGTATTGTTCCAAAGCATGTTAAGGTGTGCCATGAGTGTTGAAGAGTGTTAGGTCTCTCTAATTAATAGAATTGGGAGAGATTGATTATGTATTAAATAATATAGCTCCTACACACACTAGTGGAACTTTATTTAAAAGAAATTTACTAGATAATAAACCAAATCAAGATAAATCATTTGTTGACTCATAGGAAAACTATATTCTTATGACTTGAGGGAAATGATACACACTAATTACTTCTTAACAACTTGAATAACTATTATAACCACTATGACCATGGACACATAATGAAACCTAATCCACAACAATGGCCTTAAATCGTTATCCTTTGACAAAAAATATAGTAACAGGTACATAGCGTCATCAAAAAATCATTAGAATGATCAATGATGACAAACATTTTTTGACCGCCACCAAAAATAACCAAAAAGAATTGTTGATGGTCAATAAAATATCATCACTAGAGGTGTGACTAAAGAGAGAATTAGCGATGGGAATTTAACAACCCTCACCAAAAGTGTCACCAAAGATAGAATGAGTGATCGGCCTTTAATGACCCTCACCAAAAGTTTTATTGAAAGTGTCTTTGGTGACAAACCTTAAAGGACCATCACTATATACACTTATAACAACGATTTTCTAAATGCTATCACCATATGTGATATTTGTGGTGAACCTTAAAGGTCTATCACAGGCATGAAGCATCATCAAAAGCTCATTGGAATGATCAATGATGATGAAAATTTATTGATCGTCACAAAAATTAACCAAAAAGGTCATTGGTGATGGTCATTAAAATATTGTCACTAGAAGTGTCCCCAAAGAGGGAATTAGTGATGGCCCTTTAATGACCCTCACCAAAAGTGTCAGCAAAGAGGGAATTAGTGATGGGCCTTTAATGACCCTCACCAAAATTGTCATTGAAGATGTCTGTGGTGACAAACCTTAAAGGACCATCATTATATATGCTTACAACAACACTTTTTTAAAGACTGACACTGTATGTGACATTGGTGATGGGCCTTACAGGTCCGTCACAGGCATGACCCTCACCAATGACCTTTTTTGTTGTAGTGTAGCATGGATACTTTGATAGAAATTTTATGATGTAAATACTCATTATTAATTTCATTATATGTTAAATATGAGGAAGAGCATAAACAACATAGATCTTTATGTCTAAGGGAAAAATTGTAATAAGGAATTTTGGAGGTCTTCCTGTTTACCTCATATAGTTAGAAAAATATTGATGTGGCAATTAGACTACCAAATATCTCCATGAGCATAACCCATGTAAAAATTTGGAGGTTTCCATTTTTTCCATGTGGCCAAAAGAGTAACTGAGATAATTTTCATGTTAAGGAGTGTGTGGGTGGAAGGGGGGTGATAAAAGAAAAATAACATAAGAGGGTAGCATTGGGGACATGAAACTATAGAAATTGGTGGTGGGAAAACATGAGTGAAAGGGAATATAAAAGAAACTATAGAGTGAACTCTATAGTATTGTAGTGGCCATATTGTGAATGGGTTCGAAAATGAGTTTTTGTATATGAAGGAGTGTGGTGGGAATGTAATCTACCTTGTTTAGAATGTTTTTGTGCCATGAAAAAAGCATTCCCTCTAGGCACTAGATTCATCTTAGGGGTGAAAATTGCAAGAAAGCGTGCAATAGAGCTATGCCAATGGTTGGGTGGAGAGCGAATCTCACTTCTGCAGTGTAATATGAACGTTTAAACCAATAAAAATAAGTGTATTTTTCTTCCAAAATTTTCAGATACGTCAGATTCATATCCTTTCTCTAATAATATTGTTATTGTTTATATAGATTTAAAGAAACTTTTATGTTCAATTGATTTGTTATTTTTTTGTTTAACAATCAATTTCACTTCAACTATGTTCATATTTTAATTTCTTTTTTGTTTAGTCCTCCAATTTTCAATGGACCTCTCTTTAGGTTCTCAAGACTTCTTTGGAAGTCACACAACTTTTGGTATTTAATTGAAAAACTAACCTCTTCTCCACTATAATTATTCCTCTTATAGCCTTTGTATGACTAGTAACATGGGAGTTAAACTATAATATTTATTCTATGAATCTCATTGTTGATTGTATCAAGAATGTCATTAGCTCACTCAAAAATAATAATAAAAGAGTACTCAATGTAGAGATTGTCACGTTTACAACCAATTCCATGCCCTAAAAATCAGCTCTATTCAATATGAGATTAGGTGTTGGGATCCACAACTAAGGTTTGGAAATAATTTAACATTACATAGGTTTAAAAAAAATACTCGTTGTAACACCCTCCTCCCACATCTACCTAACTAATCAACCAACTTCGGTAAACATGTGACAAGAGGCTACTATGATATGATTGAACCTCCTAAGTTAACTTAAGGAAGTTGAATCAAGGGAAACACATAAAACATAACTTCCACATAAACAACAAGACTCTCAGGATCCATCCCAACCACTCAGGTACCATGAATACAGGTCCCACTAATTTTTTAAGCTATTAAACCTCTGGACGCTCCTACAAGTTTGCATCCATGACTCTAGGGACTATTTCTAGCAGACTTGTGTGATAACCCATAGGATTAAAGGCATTTTTCAAACCCAAAAGATATGGCATCTACCTAGAAATTGTTGTGACTTGTAGAATAAATTAAACACATGATGAAAAGTCTAATAAACAAAAAACTAACTCTAGGACTAGGCTTCACCACCCCCCACTAGCACTAACATTTTGTCAAACACTTGGAATCAATTCAATCTATAGGTCTAGGATACAAGATAGAGCATAAAGAATTCAAAAATATTATGGGACATGAAAATAAGGATCACCATCTCTTGCCTTGAACTATTATGAAAACAATTATGTCTTACATCCATCATTTTCATAATTACAATTAAATACACGAAATAACTATGACATGAACTCATCAATTAATCATGCTTATAACCAGCATAAAACAATGAAAATAATAATGAGACAACAACCATTAAATCCACATATAAATAAGTAAAAAACTCAAGAGAACTTATCTTTTATTAAATGTAGGAAAATCCCACTAGGATCGAGACTTCCATGTACCACTCATTTATAGACATGGGTGAACCAAACATTTCTTTTAGCCAATCATCTATGTGCCATATTACAAACATGAATGTGGGATATCATAAAACACATCAATCAAAACAGTCCAAGGCTTCGAGAGGCCAAACCACGTCACTTATCAAGCATTGATTCCACCTCACAGTTAGAAATCACAAAACCATCATTAGATTAGTCTCCACCCATGCCTTCTAGGGCTTTAGAGCATTTATTGCAACTAAGGCTTCAAGACTAGTAACTCAACCAAAACTTACATTGGCCTCTTGAGCATTTGTCCAACCAAGGCTCCAAGACTAGTAACTCAACCCAAGTTGTTACAGTTCTTCAGAGATTTTATCCTACTAAGGCTTTGCGAACTAATAACTCAGCCCAAGCTAAACGAAACATGAGAACCAACTAGAAAAATAGGGAAATAAACCCACAACACCATGGCTATCTAGGAAATAACAAGGCTAGGCAAATCCATTGTCAATCCAAGAAATAATCCATGCTAGTGACATATCATGACCAATAATCCACATGCATATGCCACACATGCAAAAAAAGTGAGGAAAGCATACATGCAACTCGGTCCCTACAAGAAAAAACCACTATAGTTGTTGATCCTGATGTCCTCTTGAAATTTCATGTTCTTCCTTTGCCTTATTTCTCCAAAACTATAAGTATGCGACACTCCTCCGAGAGTGCTCCAAGAAAACTCTTAAGTGTCCAAGAGTATGATAGAGAGAATAGAAAAGACTTCCACCAAAACTGAACTAACCAAGCTTGCCCATTGATTCCCATAAGCCTTTTTATTAATGAGGCCTCTATTTTCTTCATTTTCCATTATATTCCTTCATTTTCTCCTCAGACGCAAAATGTGATATTTCACCTTCCTTTGCTCCTAGTATCCGTTATTTTCATAAATAAATGATCCTCATGCATTTCCAAAGCCTTAGCTATTTCCTTTTCCAGTTTCCTTTAGCCATAATAACTTAAATGAACACCCAGTAAGATGTTTTTTCGAACATTAATCTTGGAATATGTGTCTCATGACAGTGGTGTAGAAATTTCCACCTGTAGATCACCTGATAATGAAATATACTAAAACAAAATACCTAAGCTACTTCTACAAAAAATTATGTGGAAGCTTAAATGAATTGAGCAAGATCAATTGAACACATATAACTAATAAGAAGAAATCAATCACACATAACACAGAATATATAACTATGGGGAAGCCTAAGCATAAAACCCCAACTCTATATTATCATACAAGTGGAAATCTTGTTCAAGTTACAAAAAGAATCAGCTCAAAAGCTATCCTACTCTCTCTGTAATCAAACAATGAAGCTCATAGACTGAATAGACAAGTATATGTCCTCCTCAAGTCCTCCAAGCCACTATTTCTTTGTGAAATTTTTCTTAGGTTCTAGTGAAGCCACATGTGTGACTTGGCCTCATCACACTCATTAACAAGAAGAAGTAACAATGCAATTATCTTGGAAAGAAATCCTTCTGCATGCAAGGAATATTCACCAAGGAATATCATAGCAACTGATAGTACACTGTCCCTCCATCTGATCTCAATTGGGTCTTTGTCTAAATTGACATGCATGAGTTACTCATGAGAGACTATTCAATTATTTGAAGTGCAACAATTATATGAAAGCGTGCATTAACTAACTGAACTTACATTAATTTAAACAAATGGTTTAAATCAATCTAACTGGACTTGACGCAGTAAACTAAGCCAACTAATTACAACTCAAATTAGAAATCATCCTTATCTCTTTAACTGATGGATAAATTCCTCAATTAATAGAGAAAATGTTGGATGTCCCCACATAGACTTCATGTTTGATTATTCACAACTAATTAACTCATGGTGAATTAATTAATTTATTGTCAAACAATTGTTAAGTTCAACTTCGAATTTTACTTCTCAATTTTAGTGCAGGGACTCACTAAAATAGGCATGCACACAGTCATCCCCAAGTAATCTTTCCATATCCTCATACAGGCATGCACACAGTCATCCCCAAGAGATTGGGTCAAATCAAAGAGATTGGGTACCTCAAGGATCTTGCCCCTATTCCAGCCTTCTTGAGATGATCACTCTACATCGCCCCACCTCCTACCTAGAGGTACAGATGCATGCGATCCCTATGTCCACCTAGCTAGAAATTTCCCCCTACTGGAGGTCTATGCATGAATAGATATCTCCATTCTGTCTCCGCTCAGCTTCCCTAGTTGTGGTTGCTCCACAACCTCCTGAAGTTGCTTCACTAATCGTATCTCCTCCATAATCGTCCGAGACTTCTTCAACATTGCATGTTGAGAGGAAATGTAATCTCCCTCTCAACCACCAAGTCTCCATCAGTTGCCTTGCTCCTCAAGGCTTTGCATGCATCTTGAACCTCAAGAGCATATAGGTTCTTGAGCTATGAACTGATCTACTGATGAGCGTCATAAATGGGTAATTATATGGGCTCATTTTACCTCCTAACATAGTCAAATCAACCATTATCTTAGCTGATTGTATGAATTCTTGATTATATTTATACTTATAGAGTGAGTTGAGTTAGTTATGATGCCATGTGGTTGAATATGTGTTTAATGAAGATTATTGATGATTTTTTTGGTCAAAGTCAAGGATACAGTGGAAAAAATGGCAGCAATAACTCAAATTTGAAAAAGGAGAGGACTTATTGGAGGGAATCCCCCTCATTTATTACTCCTCACTTTGAATTCCCCTTCATTTAGCTCGGACTACAAGCAACCAAGTCTTGCATTGGCAGGCAGCCGAGCAAGTGGAGGATAACTGATCTTTATCTTGAGTTTTGGGAGCCAAGCCTCCTTGATTTTGAGGAAGTTTTTGATAGCTTCATTGGTATAAGTAGAGAGGCCTAGGGCCTCACTAGGGTCAGAATTTTTGTTGGATTTTTGCTGCAGTTTTGCTGATGTAAACTCTTCTCAACTTCGAGCCTATTATTTTGACAGTTCAATTAATCTTGTTATTATTTTGAGAATAAAGATGGAATCCTTCTTGAGCTATCAATGAGTTACTTCAAAGGGCTAAAACTCTTAGTTTAGGGCCCAATCCAAGTAGTCGATCTCCTTTTTACTTGTAATTGTATGCTTTATTTCAATTTGTAGATTAGGTTGTTGTTAGATGTATTTATTTTATGGTTTGGAATAGGTTGCTTTTGGTGATTCAATAGTTTTCTTCCATTTTTTCTTTCTATAGCAGGTTAAGCAGTGATAAATAAAATATCCAAAAGGATAGTAGCAATGCCTTGGCCTCTCTTCCTCCTAGTGGGACAAAGAGTTGAGGCAAAGACCCTCTTGTTACCCTAAAAACACAGATTTCCCTCCTTCATATGACTTCTAGTGTTTGCAGCTTTCTAGTTGGTTCATAGTCTAGTTTTCTTTGCTTCAGAACTTCTTCATCATTCCCATTTACTTATTTTCAACATTCTTATTTCATTTTATTCTTTCATGCAATGGATATCAACATTTCCTTTCATAGATCATAGTTTATTTGGATACAAAAACTCTATTTCTCTAGATGCACTTATTTCCTTCCTTGCTTAATCTCAAAGCAGCAACAGAGGAGTAGCTGAACTTTTGAGGGAGAACATATTATACAATATTGATTATCTAAGATAGTTGGTTAGAGATCAAGACAGCTAGTTTACTTTTAATCTGCTTGAAGACCTGCTCAAACATCATAGAATCAAGCATAGGACTTCCACCCCTTAACATCCACAAGCCAATGGGAAGGTCGAGGTCACTAACAGAGCATTGGAAGGAATCCTAACAAAGGTAGTGAGTAGTAGTAGAAAAGACTAGGGAGACAGATTAGTTGAGGCCACTTGGGCCTACAACACAACATGGAAAACCACCACAGGGTTGACACCCTATGACCTGGTCTATGGGAATAAGGCTTTTCTATCAATATAATTTGAATTCAATACCCTGAGGATGGCAGATCAACTAGACCTACACCTTAAGCATGCACAGAAAGAAATATTACTCTAGCTCAATGGATTGAATGAACACAAAATGCAATCCCTTCCCCATACAGAGGTAGTTCAACTTCAGAGAAAGATATGGCATGACAGAAACATCAAAGAAAAGAAATTTCAAGAGGGAGATGGGGAACTACTCTATGATTCAAGATACAAGGATTTCAAGGTCAAGCTGAGGACAGGATGGTTGGGACCCTACACTGTGGAGAAATGCAATGAAAATGGTTCAGTTATGATCAGAACCATTGATGATGAAGTCATTCCCATGCTTGTCAATGGACGCCGGTTGAAAGTCTACAAGAAGCCCCTCTGCAAGCCATAGTTCCTTGAAGAATTGAATAATTCAGTGATGGTAGTGGAGCATGTCTTAGCCTCCACTTCACCCACTCACTGAAGAAAAAGAAAAAAAAGAAAAAAGTAATAAGGGCTCAAGTGAAAACCTCCATGAGATGCTTGAGTCCCATCGTTGGATTAAAAACCTCTTCTGAGGTATCCCAGTGAGGTAAAAAAGAGAAAAGAGAAGAAAGAAAATAATATCCTCAGGTGAAAACCTCCCTTTGAGGTGCCCAGGGAAGGCAACTAGGGTGAAAACCTCCCTGAGGAACCCTGGTTGTTTAAAAAAAAATGAATTTCCAGTTGTATTGCAGGTTTGCAAGAGGACTATAGCAAGCAACTGAAGGTTCCAAGGGAGCTCTGAGACCAATACCAGCACCTATCCTGCCTTCCTTCACCTTTCTCCATCATTCTTGGCATTCTTTCTACCGCGTTGTGCCTCTTTCTCGAAAACTGTGTTTTCTACAGGAGGCCCTGTGTTTTCTATAGGAGGCTACAATAGAAATTATAGAAAACCAGAAATGGATTTTAATGGCATTTTAAGGAACAGGGAAGCTTCATCCTCACAACTCCAAGCATAGAAAAAGCTAAAATTTCACAGGGAGAAGCCGCTACAGGAGCTCCTATAGGAATTCTTGTAGCAGTGGATCCCATTAAATTCTAACATCAATAGCATGAGGGTGAAAATATGAAGGTTGAAGGAGACACCTGAAGATCAAATCTAGCCAGAAAGGAACCTGCACAAATCACAACCGCATATCAACAACCAAACAAGCATGCATCAAAGGAAATAAGGGCATGTAGTAGAGCGAAAATCCATGGGAACTCACAGTAAACTCATTTGGATCTCAGGTAAGTGACTAACCCACTCATCTGTTTGCATCTGTATACTTAAAGGGCATGCAACAGCAACAAGATGGTTGAGGCTGGTTGAGGTTGAGTTGGCTAGTTAACTTGGCCACCTTCATCCGGTTGACTTCACTCATCCAAAGATGTCACCACATGTGCGCTTAGTCAAACTCAAGAGAGATGTCAAGGACATGTACTGGAGGTGGTGGGAACTATGATGCAATCATGAGGGATGATTATGAGGAAAGGAAAATGACGACAAGGTAGGTGGGGACCAATGGTCTGAGTGTGGTCAACTTACACTTGGCCAGCTCACTGTCCATGACTGGAAATATCCATAAAAAGCTATAAGTACTCCTTGTCGAAGCACTCTCACCACCTTTCTCCTTTATTAAATTCTCGAAACTCCACTCCTGCTATCATCTCATGCCCCCACAAGCCTCATACCCATCATCTCCACTGATCTCTCCCATATCCCTACTCTTAGTGTTCTATAGGATCACATACAAGTTTTATAGCAGAACCTACAAGAATCCTACAAGAGGGTTAGTAGTGTTCTATAGGAGGGCCAGTAAGCTGTTTTGGAGAGGGAAAACACGGTTTTTAGCACAATTTCCGGGCTAAAGAGCTAGGTTCTTATCATACCTTCATTGAATATGAAAATATGCAAGCAATGGTTTAATTTTGAGGAAGAAAATAGAACTTTTGGGTGGAGGAAATTCATAAAAGGAATTGCAGCTTATTTCTTAAAAATACAGTCTCTGTCTCTCTATTTTTCTTCAAAAAAAAAATTTCTCTCCATTTCCGTAGTTGGTTTCCCAAGGAAGAAAAGCAAAATGATAGGAGGTTTTATGAGGAAGGAGCCCACCAACTCCTCTAGGCTCCATCGACACCCCCAAGTAGTGGACATATTTGCAAGAGCCAATTGGATGAACTTTTTTGAGAAATTTCGAGGGTTTGATGAGGAAATTGCTCAAGAATTTGCCCACTTTTTGGTCCCTCACTTTAGAACACATTCCACTATCACTTTTAGAGGCCTTTCCATGGAGATAACCCCTGAATTTATTAGTAGGGTCACTACCCTTCCTCTTTGGTTGCCTTGGTGTAAGGATAAAAAACTAGTTGCCCGGGTTGCCAAGAAAAACTTATTTCAAAACAATGAAATCCCTGTAGAAGATAAGAATGGCATAAGAAGGGCTAGCATACCATACCCATGGGATGAGGTTACCTATAAAATAATCAAGCATATTTCCTGTGAGGGGAGGTACGACATTTTCTATGGTTACCACCTTAGAATAATGCATGAATTAAGGTATGTCATGGACACTCCAACCCCTCAGAAGCTCAACATCGCTTACTTCCTCCTACAGTTCCTCATTGAATCTAGTACTAAAGTAAAATCCGGAAATCCATACCAGCTAGCTGACCATGGGTTAATCATAATTTAAGTGGATGAAGCCCTCCATCATTTATAATCCCCATAACATGAGAAATTTTCCAAAACATGACTACTGAAGATGACATAAAGGCCCTGACCTATGATATTAGACCTACTAGTAGTGAGGAGGAAGAGTAGTAAGGGGGAGACGAAGAATAAACTGGTGATTTAGAGGAACAAGAAGGGAAGAAGGAAGAAACCACAAGAGAGGAGTAGAAAGCTAAGGAAACACAATAGGGAGAAACTGTTATGAAACCAGCTCAAGAAAAGATAGAAAAGATAGATCAACGACTTAGAATTCAGCCTCTTCGAGGGGGCAACCTCCTTTACATTACATAAATGAACAATTCTTGGATGATTCAAATGAAAAGACCTCCTCTCTATATATAGGAGTCTAAGGTACCATAACATAATCAGAGCCTACATAACAATAATAATGCAAGGGCACAATAATAATAATAGCGGGCTTCTATGGGGCTCAATAGTAACAATATGGGTGCTACATGGGTACATCAATATAATAAGTGGGTTGTACGAATAACAATAAGGGGTTACTCTAGTAGTATAGGGGCCTAACATGCCCCTCTCCTTCAAAAAGCGTTGTCCTCAACGCTTGAGTAGTTCTTGATGCTTCCGTGTAAAATTATTGTCCTCCCATGTGGAAACTTCTGCTGGTAAGTTCTTCCACTTGATGAGATACTCTAAAATTGATCGATTTCGTAGCTGTCGGGTTCTTGTTTCTATGACTGCTCCAGGTTCCAATATGATTTCTTTGCATTCGGCCTTCCAAGGCTCCGCCTCCATCTCTAGGTCTTTATTCGTTTCGCTCAGCAACCATTTCTCGCTAGCCACCAACTGAAGCTTTGCTTGTAGCTCTGAAAGCTTGCTCAGCAGGATCTCCTTCTCAACATTCCAATCTTCCTGTGCCATTTGGTAACTTCTGTTGATCTCGGCAGTCTCTTTTCTGGCAATATCTAGCGATAAAAACACTTCGGTTTCCAATTTCCGATCTTCATTGGCTGTCTCTAATTCTGACGATATCACTTGAATTTGATTTTTCAACTTCAAAACAGTTGCATCCAGATTCTTCTTATCAAGGTTAAGTCTTCTACACTCGTCTTCTTTCATAGAAATTTCGGCATTGAATCTTTCCTTGGCTTCCTGCAATTCTTTGACTGCTTGAGAAATCGCAGATTTGTATTCGTCATCCTTCTTTATAAGTTCTCTCAATTCTTTCTTGGCCTCCTTCCATTCATCAGTCATTTTCCTTGCAGACTCAATTTCTGATAGGAACTGGGCCTTCAACGACTCCGCCTCTGTCTTTAGCTCTCTATTTGTCTCGTTCAGTGACCCTTTCTCGCTAGCCATGAACGCAAGGTTCGTTTCTAGCTCTGCAAGCCTGCTCAACATTTTCTCCTTCTCCACATTCCAAGTTTCCTGTGCTATTTGGCTAATTCTAGTGATCTCGACCATCTCCTTTTTGGCTGCTACGATCTGTGATAAAAGCAGATCCTTTTCCAATTTCTGAGCTTTATCGGTTGCCTCTAATTCTGAAGATCTCACTTGAATTTGATTCTTCAACTGCAAAACATTATCCTCCAGATTCTTTTTATCAAGGTTAACTGCTCTACACTCATCTTCTTTAGCGGAAATTTCGGTATTGAATCTTTCTTCAGCACCCTGCAATTGTTTGAGTGTTTGAGAAATCGCAACCTGGTCATCCCCGTCCTTCTTTCCAAGTTCTCTCAATTCTTTCTCAGCCTTCTTGAATTCTTCATTCATTTTCCTTGCAGATTCAATTTCTGATACCAATTGGGCCTTCAAAGATTTCGCTTCAGTCCTTAGCTCTCTGTTTGTCTCGCTCAGTGAACCTTTCTCACTGGACATCAACTCAAGGTTAGCTTCTAGTTCTGCAAACCTGCTCAGCATTTTCTCCTTCTCCAAATTCCAAGCATCCTCTGCTATTTGGCTACTGCTGGTGATTTGGTCAGTCTCTTTTTTGGCTGCTATAATCTGGGATAAAAGCACTTCCTTTTCACATTTCGCAGATTTAGCGGTTACCTCTAAGTCTGTAGATATCTCTTCAATTTTATCTTTCAACTGCAAAATAGTTGCCTCCAGATTCTTTCGATCAAGATTAACTGCTCTACACTCCTCTTCTTTCACGGAAATTTCAGAATTCAATTGTTTCTCCGCATCCTGCAGTTGTCTGTGTATTTGAGAAATGGCAGCTTCGCATTCGGCATCTTTCTTTGCAAGTTCTTTTCTCAATTCTTTCTCAACCTCCTTCCATTCTTCAGTCATTTTCCTTGTAGATTCAATTTCTAATCCTAATGCAGTGACATTTGTGGACAAAACATCTTTTTCTTCTCTTAAGCTAGTGATTTCTTTCATAAGGATTTGATTGAGGTCGGTCAACTTCGATACTTTATCATCTCCTTGCGTGGAAGAGGGATCATTTGCAGCTTTAGCTTGTGGTTGCTCGATGTGATCTTTCACTTCTTGAA
>APFE031623832.1:2719-16775 GCA_000404065.3 Pinus taeda
ATACCACGGGCCAATACTGTGGTATTACTAATACCATCTATCTAATACTACGGCCCATTTGCAACTAACTATGGTTCCGTTATTAATTGCGGCTTAACCACTTACAATTATTAATATGGGCTTTATTGACTCTTGACTATGACGTGGTCCCATTACCTAGATAAGGGGGTTAGGGTGCGACCCTAACAAACTCAACAAGATATCTCTAAGGAAGCTGTAAATCATTTTAAAAGCCAATATAAAAGAAGGGAAGGATGCGGTTTCCAGGATATCCTATGGGGAATTGATTTGGTGCCTTAGATGTTTGATGATGAAAAAAATGAGAGTCTCTTTCGGCCTATAACAGAGGACGAGCTTATGGGTGTTTTGAAGGACTTAAAAAAGGACAAATATCCTGGCCCGAATGGCTGGACAATAGAATTTTTTATTCATTTCTTTGATATCATCAAGCAAGATCTATTGAGGATGGTCGAAGCATCAAGAATTTCAGTTAGTATTCATCCAATTACATCCTCCACTCAAATAGCTCTTATCTCGAAAAAAGTGGAGGTGGTTTCCTTCCAAGATTTTTGACGATTTCCTTATGCAACATATCTTTCAAAATCATCACAAAAATTATTGTTGAAAGGATAAAAGAGACTCTGGCCACCTTTCTTACTAAGGATCAACATGCTTTTTTAAAGGGAAGGAGTATATTGGATGTTGTCGCCAATACACAGGAAAGCTTGTTCACTATGCTCTCAGAGAAATTAGATGCTGCCATTTTGAAAATTTATTTACAAAAAGCTTATGAATTTTTGGATTGGGGATTTATAAAATGTTTATTAGAAAAAATTGGCGTGAAATCAAACTCCATTAGCTGGATTATGGCCTGTGTGGAGAATGTGAATTATGCAGTCATCATTAATGGCATGCCCTCTCCTTTTTTTTCAGCTGAAAGAGGGCTTCGTCAAGGGTGCCCCCTATCTCCTCTTCTGTTTATCCTGGCAATGAACTCTCTGAGCCTTCACATTAACAAGGCGGTCTCAGAAAATAGGTGCAGGCCCGTAAAGATATGCAGGAAAAACTTCATCTCACACAATCTTTTTGTTGACGATGTGCTTATTTTTGCTATGCTCTGCAGGGCATCGTGTACCTGCCTCTATGATATCCTTAATAGATTTCAAAGCACAACAGGGTTACATATAAACAAGGCTAAGTTTGTTCTTTTCCATAACGACACCGATATGGAAATGGTGAATTGGGTCTCTGAGTTATTTGGAATAGAGTCGAGGCCGATCAAGGATGCTGTAAAGTACCTGGGCTTTCAGTTAAAGGCCAATAGTTACTCTAGTACGGATTGGCAATGGATGATTGACAGGTACTACAAAAAGATCTCAGCTTGGGAATTCAAGTGTCTCTCCTTGGCGGGTAGAGTTATTTTAACTCAAGTTGTCTTATCGCAATTTGTTGTTTACTGGGCTTATATCTTCTTCCTCCCTGCAAGTATAATACACAAAATGAACAAGATCTCTGCAAATTTTATATGGGGAGGTAAATCTAATCAGAAGAAATATCACCTTTCTAGGATGGAAAAGATAGCTTCGCCCAAGAGTTTAGGAGGCTGGGGATTACTGGATCTAAGGGTCTTTGGTAAAGCTCTCCTTTGTAAGTCTTTGTGGAGGGGGATCTTTGGGGAAGGGCCATGGAGCAACTCTATCAAAAAGAAATATATGAAAGGAAGGGATATAGAATTCTGGTACATGAAAGGTAGGATTGGTACAAAATATGGATCAGCTATTTGGCTCAGTTTTCGAAAAATAGAGCAATATTTTCTAAAAAAATTAAAGTGGAAATTACAATCTGGCAGCAGAATTCTTATTGGCATAGACCCCATCATGGGTGGTCGGGAGGGCATTTCCATTCCTGAGGAACTTCTTAGTTTTTTCCAAAGAATTCGTATTTTTACTTGGGTCAAGCTCATTTCAGCTTGGCAAGGTCCTATCCCCCTTTGGAAAGAGGCCAATGATTTAGGTGTTCTGGTTTCTCTGGCTAGGCTTTGGAAATCCATCATGGTATCTCTAAAAGGCTGTGGCTTTCATTGTTCAAGGGTAGTAGACTATCTGATCTGGATGGTTCCAAATGCAAACATGGTGGTTCAAGTAAAAGACATTTACGCTGATCTGTTTGGCCCAAAGTCCCCTTGTTTTAGTTCGATTTTCCCTCCGCTCTTATGGAAGACAGGCTGCCCTCCGAAATTAATTTTCTTCTCATGGCTTGTCTTCCACAACAAAAATTTGACATGGGAGAATCTGAGGAAAAGGAATTGGCACAGGCCGAGTAGATGTGCGATGTGTGATTCTCACGAGGAATCCAATCTCCACATGTTTTTCCAATGTCAATCTTCGTTGCAAATCTGGTAGGTCTTGGCAAATCTATATGGTTTCCCTCTCCTTGTTTTTGTTTCTACACAGGCAGCTTTTGATTGGTGGAGTGTGCAAAAAGACTCATGGAGGCCCATGATTATTATTGTCCTTTAGTGTGTTTGGAAATGGAGGAACAACAAGATTTTCAAGGAATCAAAGATCCCCCTAAATTCTATCCTGCAGCAAATCATATCTGTCTATGATACTATTCCAAAAAAGCAGCCCAAAATGAAGAAAGGCAACAGAACAGAGGATGTATGCTTCCACTTAGAGACTCCAAGGGAATTTTTTGATGGTGTTGAACAAAAAAATATCTATGGATGTGGGGTTCACATCATAATGGAAAAGAATCTGCAATACTTTATTTCATGGAATGGAGGGAGCGGTACCAATAGCTTGGCTGAGGTGCGGGCCCTAGCAGGTCTTCTCGCTTTTTGTATCTTTTTTTATATCCAAACTATTTCTATTTTTGGTGATTCCAAATCTGTGATTGATCATGTCATGGATCGAGTCACATCAGATCCCCCCACCTAGCAGGATGGTTGGACAAGATCATGTTCTACTGGGGACTCATGAAAGATAGCTCAATTCAACACATCTGCCGTGCTCAAAATCAACAAGTAGACTGCCTGTCAAAGGAGGGTTTGCTTCTTGGGACAGGGACCTGGTCCATGAAGGTTATTTTCGACGAGAATTCCTGGCTCATCCAGGATTTCTCTATTCCTAGATGCTGACTTTTCTATGGTTTTTTCTTCCTTTTCATCTCTTGCTTCTAATGTTTGAACATGTTGTGATATGTGGATGCCCAACGGTATCTCTGATCTAGTTTTTCATATCTAAATTGGTCTTGTATGTGTCGCATATATACATGGTTTTGTTTATGATTGATGCTCTTTTTGGAATATTTTTGTCATCGGGATGTATCTTCAAAATCAAGATCCTACAGCTCCTGAATGCTATTATTTGTACAATCCGGAACCTTATATTCTCTCAATATAATATTATGATGCTTTTTCGTTTTGAAAAAAATTACAATAAACATCTAAAGAAAAAAATAACAAAATAAAACGATTAATTTTGAAACGCTTTAAAATATAAATTTTTATTTCAGTAGCTTTTGTGACTTATGATGTATGTATATTTATTCATATATTTTTATTAATATATTATTTAAAAGACAATTCTATTTATTTTAAAATATTT
This sequence comes from Pinus taeda, assembly GCA_000404065.3. Taxonomy (NCBI): domain Eukaryota; kingdom Viridiplantae; phylum Streptophyta; class Pinopsida; order Pinales; family Pinaceae; genus Pinus; species Pinus taeda. Next base: position 6,328 of record APFE031623832.1, read on the forward strand.
TCACTTATTTTTGAGACACGAAAGTAATCATCGATAAGAAACTGGGCCACTTTGCTTTTGACCCTCCTCTATTAGCTGGTTGGACTAATAGGGTAAAATATTTGTTGGCCTTTCTGGCATCATATTTTATCTCACATATATAGCATCTCATTGTCCGACAAGACCTGTTTCTGTTCTCTATCTAGATATATACATTTACATTGGATACAATACATTTACATGGGATGCAATTCCGAAAACAAAAAAATCTTTCAAACATATAAATTAGAAGTTCTTAATAGGTAAAAAGATATAAATTCATTCCAAGACAACCAACTTGTTAAATAAGACATTTATGACAACAATGTCGACCACACAGGTTTGACCAAAAAATTAACGTTAAACAGATTAACAATAAATACACTAAAATCAAACAAAGCATTCTTTCGCTCTTCCAAGCTATCCTCCACTTCATTGATCTCACCTAATCTTGTTTTCCCGTTCTATACACATCGCTAGGGTTAGTGGCGGGGTCCACTGGACATCAGTGCGCCGACACCTTTATAAATTCATTCCAAACAAAACGAATATGTTTACAAGTTCGAAACTAAACGACAAATATGTTAAACAAGAGGAGCTGCAGGGCAGCAAGTCCCTGCCCTGAGCTGGGAAAAAGCAGTGACAGTTTGCAGAATGCTGCTTAGCAGGAGTGCTTTGGCCAAAAGAGTTGTTACAGTTTGCAGAATGCTGCTTAGCAGGAGTGCTTTGGCCAAAAGCAGGAGTCTGAAGTAGACTGAAAAGCATATTGTAACTGTTGTTACAGTTGGTAGCAGCAACTCACGGTTGGCCAAAAGTGCTCTACATGTATTTTTCCTCTTGCTTTAGCTTTTCTTCTCTCAATGCTTTCTTTTCCTGCACAAAACATCATAGCTTAATAAACTTAAGCTAAATATACTAAACACAAAACTAAAGAGAATCGAACGGTAGTATGTTAAAGTTTTTAGTGCCTATAACTTAACTTACACACTCTTAATTAATGATTGCAATTTAGTTAAATACTCCATCAAAGGCTGAGAAAAACCCTCAGATGACCTGGACTCCACACCCAAAGATAACTGGGTAAAAATATTCAATTGTGCAACCATAGGTAACCCTGGATGAGCAGGGTGTTGGAGGCTCCCAGATATAAAGGATGAAGTTCTATAGATACATTTCAGATTCTTAGCAGAAGCCACAAAGAATCAAAGCAAAAACGGGGACCTTGTTGATGATATCAAACAATCTTATAATCAAGAAATCCAGAATTTTGACCTGTTACTAATAAACAATGCAGGACAGGGCTTTCGGGTGCTCCAAAATAAAATCACTTCGGTGGGACAGGCAAGGAAAAAAATAAATGTTTCCTTTGGCCACATGAGAAGAGGAGACAACATGCTGGCAAATCCACTTGCCAACATAAGAATTAAACAGAAAATGGAACTGCACATGATGGAAATATAGAGCAGAATCAGAGCCACCCTCGAAGTACAGAGCATCCTGCCACTCACATCTTAGCATCATATCTCATTCATTTCCTAGGTTGGAGCAGGTAGCAAACAGATTGTCATCCTCCTGAGTGCAGACAACAAATTAGACCAGCTTGATAACTTTTATTCCATATGTGCCGATATTGATTGTGGGGAGAACCACAAAGGTCAGCATTCAATGCAGAAGAAAGTAAAGAAGCCAAAACCCAGGTTGGAGCATGTGGAGAACTAGATTGCCATCCTCCTGACTGTGGACATTAAATTAGAGCAGCTTGATAAATTTTATTGCATCTGTCCCGATATTGATTATGAGGAGGAGAAACACGGAGGTCAGCATTCAATGCAGAAAAAGGTAAAGAAGCCAGAACCAAACAGTTGGAGTGGCAAAAAAGAGGCATAGGGAGATGTCAACAGCAGGTTAAAAGCAGTAGAACACTACACAGTAGAGAACAACGATGTCATAGAAGACAAGTTGGAAATAATGAGGGACAAAATCCATGAAGTTCATTATAATGCAGATGGGAAAACATGTAAATAAATACTAAAAAACTAATAGTATGACTAATGAAATATCAAATCTGAGTCCATTGTCAAGAATGAGACCCTGCATATCAAAAGCAAACCTCACAGGATCTGGACAGACCAGAATATTAATGGCTCAAACATTTAAAATGGGACTCCTTCTTGCAGAGATTGAGACTACTCCGGACCCTCACAGTTGATTGGGCGGGCTGCTTTCATCCAGATAAGCTACCATTATAGACTGTCAAGGACCTATTGTCTCTGTGAGTATGTCAACCAGCAGAACTGGTAGTAAAACTTTATCGTATGCCTTTTCCTGAGAGTGAAACAACGGGATTTGACTGTAGACATAACCAGTACACATTATTTTAGTAATACAGCAACAAGTACACTATAAGCTATGGAGAAGCATTACCTATAACCATATTACCTATAACCATGGCACTATTTTCCGACCAACTGAAAAGGAACACAATCACACTTCCTTGAAAATGCATTGCTGCTTTCATTGTTTATCTCATGCCTTAATTTATCATCTTCTCCAAGGGAATTTTTAGCCTCATAACCTGTCAGTGACTCGTGAACTTTTCCAGTACTCGTCTCTGAAGCAGTCATGCTAGAAACGTCTTTTTGAAGGAGAGAGCACATGGAGTTAACTCTTGCAATTTCATCAAGAATCCTTTTGTGTGAAGACAAGTTGTTTTCCCCTGTAGAAACAGAGTCGCAAGAACGTATCTGCTCTTGAAAACATAAGCCTATCTGATTTGCCAAGGTACTCATAGATGTTGAGAATGCTAACTCAGATTCTTCGTGCACTGAGACATCAAAAGGTCCCAATGATCGCATCTGCTCCCACTGTGTGGCACTTTTCATGTTCACCTCATCACTATCACTGTTGCCATTATCTTCAATAGTATACGAGTCCATTACTGATGTTAAACGAAATGTCACTAGTTTTAATACAAAGAAAAATACAACTTTTGAACATGGAAAGCAAATCGAGTTCTTTTAAGCAATATCCTAAATTTATTTTCTTACGATAATAGGAAACATTTCACTAATTCATATCAACTGATGAATACCAGTAACTAGCCTTTATAGACCATGTCACATACCTGAACTAGGCGAAGGTGTTTCATGAGGTGTAGCCTTAACTGTAATTGTACTGATTTCAGAATCGAGTGGTTCAAATTTTGGAACCAGTGTCTGAGCCACTAGTGGTGCTCCATCTGGGAAACATCAGAAGGGTGCCAGATACTCCTCCTTCAATTGATTAAACTGCGTGAAAACATGAGACCCATTTTCTTGTGCTTTCGCATAGCTCGACTGCTCATCCTGGTCTTGAAACACTGTGCTTTTAGAATAAAAAAGTGGAGAAGCGTCGCTAAGCAAACCTTTCTTACTAAGCAAGTTTAACCGAGGGTCACATTGTATAAGCTTTTCATAATGCCTGTTCAGCAGCCCGTGAGGACACTGTAGAGACGCAATTAGGGTACAATGTTCCGCATACTTGCGGCTGTGAAAAAACATATATGAATCATAATCATTGTTGAATTGTAAATCATACAAATTGCATAATCTGATCTGGATCACACATACCTGATGTCCAATGCAAGTATAGGATCAATTGGATAAGCAATTGCATGAAATGGTTGCACACTAGGGAGAACAGAAAGCTACAAATGGAACAAAAAATACATGTCAAAATGTATGTATAGCTACAGCTTGATTCACAAATAATAGATCACCTCACGGTATAAAAATATAGCCATATACCTGTCTTTGTAAGCAGAGGCAAGGTTTGCATGGCCTTCAGCCATGGTAGGTCACAGCTCATTTCTGATCTTGAATTGCTTCACTAACATGACCAATCTCTTTGAGAGTGTTTCCTCTGTTTACAAGACCATCACCTGCCATTGGATCTATTCGAAGAACTTCATTATAGCAACCAATAGCTTCTGCATGAAACTTCCGTCTCAACATGATGATATTTTTATTTAGTTTACCATTCCACTTGTCGTGGGCCCCATTTGACTTGTCACCATGATCACCATGCACAGTGCCATATCTGCATGTATGACACATGCCTCTTCGCAGCCTTTTAACCTATTAACCTAAATGCCAACATGCCTACATGCATACCAAATGCCTTACGATAAACACCAACATGCCTGCACGCATACCAGATGCTTTATTTTCGCATAGAGAAATCATCACCGAGGAGAGACGTGGGATTTATAGTACGCCACGAACTTGTTCACGACAGGGACGAACTTGTTAAACTAAGGTAGCACATGATATACCTCAGGCAACATAATTGTAATTAAAATGAACTATTGAAAGGTCGATGGTATTAGCCATGACTTGAAAAACCACGGGTGAATTGATTTACAATAAGGTTAATCTAAGTTTAGTTTTGCATATACATTGTATTAATAAAGTTGGATGGTTCTCGAAACTCTGAGACACACATCCTGGTGGCCACACTTCCCAACCGCCACCTGGAAGCGACCTTGCAATGGAACCCTACGGTGCTTATTTGATGATCATGGTTTACCGAGGTAGGGTTAGGCTAACTACCTGTTGGGTTGATGCTGGTGTAATTCATTCACTCCGTGTCTGAATGGAACGTGGCTCTAAAATTTTTCTTTGTGCAACTAGTTGTCTGAGACAAAAGGGCGTCATACCACTGCATCTTTTCAGTGTTATCGCAGTTAACCTCTCCTTTGCTTCGGGTTATCCACACATATGTATTTATTTATGGAAGAAAGCCCTCGATTTCTCTTCCTTGGTGACTATTCTTAACAAATGGAGTCCTTCCCTCCATGGAAACTCAGGTAAGCTCTCCCTAACTTGTTTGAGTTATTTGATGAATTTTTTCCTTTAATTTCATGCAATGGTTTAAACCCTAACAGGGTATTTACCTCTTATTGCATGCGGAGAAACAGGGTTACAAAGTGGCTTCCAAAGGAATCAGTTCAATGGGTTTACCCAGTCTCATTTGTCCTTCACTTGCAGGTTGGAAATTGAACAAAACGTTGATTTCTTTCTATGTTTTGGCGTTGTATTCTTGTTTATTGAACATTTTTTAAGTTCCAGGCCCTAGGCTTTTCTATAGCTATGACACTCGCAAGAGAATTTTTTTATTTTTTGATGATGCAATTGCACTCAAATTCGCCCAGAATTCTGAGCATATTCAGGTTCAGAACAATTGCACGCCCTTCTATTTTTTGCACCCTTCTGCACTCTGCAGTAATCATTTGAACTAATGTTGGAGCGTTGTCGACTCTGATAAATCCACGCTTGGCTGCATTCCCAACATTCGATCTCAGGTGTTTCAACTAGGGTGAATTCCTCTTTGCCGCACCTTCCTGAATCTTCGAAATATCTTTGAATTTCATAAGAAATGTTAAGGGCCTTTTGACAGTGATCCTACTACCGATACCGTAAGTGCATTAGGTTGCACTAGGTTGATATCTAATGAATACTGAATGTTTTTTCGTAAAAGGGAAAACGTTTAACCTAATTTTAAAGAAAGTCTGCAGTTAGAATGTGAACAGCTGATCTTGACTTTATGGATTTTCTTTCAGGTTCTACAGAGATGAATACGATTAATAGAGCAGTTAGCCATTGAAATTACACAATGAGCAAGAGAAACGATTAATACAGATTTGGCCGCGGGACCACCAAGAGTAAGCCGCAGGTATCGTTGAAGTCCATAGAAAACCACGCCCATTATCGCATCATTCACTGTCTGTAAAAACAATGCACAGTTCAGCGAACATTCACTGTCTGTAAAAACAATGCACAGTTCAGCGAACAGAAATCCAGTTGCATAAAGTTTCAGAAACTAACAGTTTTCGAATACTGATAAATTACCCCTCCAACAGACATTTTGATGCGTTGAATATCTTGCAGATTGTAACCGTTGCAGATGAAGCATGATGAAGGGCCGTTGCAGCATGATGAAGGATGAAGGGCCGTGGACAGGTTCAACAAGCACCGCGCACAGGCGACCAGGTTCAACAAGCACCGCGCACCTTGGGGAGTATAAGAGGAAAGTTGGTGGCAGGCGTAGGCGTGCATGCATGGCAGATGGCAGGCGTGGAGGCGTGGAGGGTAACCTACGACAATACCCCCAATTCCCGTAATGTTTGGCTAACATTAAATGTGACCCAACTAATGCTATGCCAAAGATAGCATTAGTTCACTGACGGGAACCTGTCGTAATTAACCAAAACATTTAGCCTAAGTTTTGAGACCTCATACCTCGTACTGAGGCCAAATAAGACGATCGCTTTAGCCATTGGTTACATGCATCGGCAAAGTGGGCCATATCCATATGTTATCGCAAAAACTTTGGGTTAATTTCTGTTTAACCGAAATAGATTATCGGTTCCCGTGTCAAACTAATGTAATCGCAGGGAATCGATTACTATAGTCCCTGCCAGGCCCGGAGGGCAGGGACTAATAAGATTATTTATGACAACAATGTTTACCACACAGGTTTGACTAGTAAATTAACGTTATATGTTACAAGTTTGAAACTAAACAACAAATATGTTAAATAAGATTATTTATGACAACAGTGTCTACCACACAGGTTTGACCAAAAAATTAACGTTAAACAGACTAACAATAAATACGCTAAAATCAAACAAAGTGTGCTTTTGCTCTTCCAAGGTATCCTCCGATTCCTTTGATCTCACCTAATCTGGTTTTCCCGTTCTATACATATGGATAGAGTTAGCGGCGGGATCCACTGGACATCAGTGCGCTGGCCTCACTTTCATTCCAATCAGATCTCATTAGTCTGGTGAACGAACACCAATTTCCTCGAGGACAAGGATACGTGAAAAGATGGACTCCACAATAGCTTTGGGAAAATATTTATTTATTTCATTAATTTATATATATGATAAATTGATAATATTATTTAAAAAAAATTGATTTTAATTTTTATTTATTTATTTTTATAATTAAATATTATCTGTATTTTATTAATATTGTATAATGGAGTTGGAAATATGTTTTTAAAAAATTTTTTTTGGTTAATTTTATTTTATTTTTTCTCAAATTTAAATAAATAAGTTAACTGTCCAAGATCCAAATGCATCTGTTAATAGTTAAATTCTTCTCTTTTATTGATGACCAATGAATAATTATGAGTGGCTTGATTTTAACAGTGATGAGTAATTTGCATCAACAATTTTTTTTTTTTTTTTTCTTGACTTAAAGAAATAGGTTAACTGTCCAAGATTCAAATACATCAACTGTCCAAAATTCAAATACATCTTTTGGTAATCAAATTCTTCTTATCCTTTATTGAAGACCAATGAATAATTACAAGTAGTTTGATTTTTAACCATGGTGAGTAATTTGAAACAACAGCTAATGACTAATGACTATCTCACTGTTGATTTGAAACTATGTATAAAGTTTATATAATATTTAAATCCTTCACGGAAAAGAGTGATAAAAGTATTTAATAAACAAATAATACGTCGCCGAACTATCATTCTATTTAGTGGGTTTTACAGAGATCAGGCAGTGAGTTACCACTTCTTCCACACCAGTTCGTGAGATACCACTCCTTCCATGGTTCCTGCCATTCTGCATTCAGATATACCAAAGAAAAACGCGGGAAGGATTGATGGGATCATGTACTGCGGGGGAGGTGATTACTTGCAAGGGTGAGCATGACATATATTAATTACATCTTCAAATTCAGGGTATACATTAGTTGTTGTTTATTTAGTTACTTATGAAGATCATCTGACCTACTATGAACTGCGTATCAGCTGGTGTGGTATGGGAAGCAGGTCAACCCATAACCATACAACAAATCCAGGTGGCTCCTCCTCAGAGCAAAGAAGTTCGAATCAAAATCACTCACACTTCTCTCTGTGCCACTGATCTTTTTTACTGGAAAGGAAAGGTACCACTCTAATCATCTCAGGTTTCATTCATTTTATTAAGGCTTCAACTGCACCATACCTTAATGTAATGTATTTAATCATCGAAGGATGGAGGAGCTTGGTTTCCAAGGATTCTAGGTCACGAAGGTGCTGGGTACGTATATTATATTATATTTATGTACAACTTCTCCATATCAATAATGAAGAATAATGAAAGATGAGGTTTATTAGTTATTAGGGATCAATTTTTGAAAAGTACGTGGGTGACACAGGATTGTAGAAAGCGTTGGAAGTAAAGTTACGGAGGTGAAAGCAGGAGATCACTTTATTCCGACATACATGGCGGATTGCAAAGAATGCGAGCTCTGTGATCGGGGAAAGAACAATATTTGTCAAGTTTTCAGAGTCAACTTCATGAGCGGTGTTGCTTACACTGACAAAAAATGTCGATTCTCTCTCAACGGAAAACCCATCCATCATTTCCTTGGGCTCTCCACATTCAGTGAATATACAGTGGTGCACGTCTCTTGTGTTGCAAAAGTGAATCTGGAAGCTCCGTTGGACAATATCTGTTTGCTTGGATGCGGAGTACCTGCAGGTGATATAATTATACATTCCTCTCTTCAATAATACAACTTATATCCTTGCCCATAAAAATACACAAAAATTAAAAGGTTGATGCATGAGAAAACGAGTTTTGGGCATTGTTTTGCAGGACTAGGAGCTCCCTGGAATGCTGGGAAAGTGAAGCCCGGTGATTCGGTAGCAATATTTGGATTGGGCACCATTAGCTTGGCTGTAAGTTTTCATTGTAAATGTGTTAGAAAATATGCACAGATGAATCTAGCTAGTAAAGGTTGAACGCACAGCTTTGCAGCGCAAAAACACTAAAAGAAAATCGAAAGAAGAAAAGAATGATTCATTAGAAAATATGTTACAATGCTCATGATATAGCATTACTGTGTGAAGATCCCAAGGTAATGCACTATAGTGGTGATCAATGAGAAGACTCAACACCTACAACAAGTTCTGGAGATAATTAATCAATTGTGGAGTTAAAGAAGGAGCAAATCAAGGAGTAAATCATGCAAAAGGAATCTTGCATGCAATCCCATGCTCTAACTAAGAGTCTGCATGTAGGTGTGTAGTAGTTCCAACATGAAAAAGGAATCTTGCATTCAGTCTCATGCTCTAACTAAGAGTCTGCATGTAGGTGTGTAGTAGTTCCAACACCCCCCCTAAACACCACTAGGGGGAAAAATAGAAAATGGGTCCTGGCAACTAAGGCCAAAGGTCACCCAAAATACAGTGCAACTTGTACTAAAATTGAGGAAAGAGGGAAAACCTTGTGGGAAAAAACCCCCCTCAAAATATAATGTAATCAAAAGAAAAGAGGAAGAAAAGACAGTTGCTAAGAAACCGTCCTTCCCTCCAAGACGATCACGCAGAGAGCGAAACTTCTACTCAGTGAATGTCTTGGTGAAGATGTCTACAGTCTGTTCTACTAAGGGACATAACTGCAAATCAATGACCCGATCATGTATTAAGTCTCTAATGTAGTGCATATGGATCTCTATGTGCTTCGTCCGTTGCCGTTGTACTGGATCCCTGCAAAATTTGAGAGTGCTCTGGTTGTCACACCAGATGACAATGGGCTGGTAGAACTGGACGCCCAACTCAGTGAGGAAGTGTTGTAGCCACAGAGCCTGAATGGTGATGTTGACTACTCCTCTGTACTTAGCCTTAGCTGAAGAGAGAGCAATAGCAGTCTGGTTCTTGCTCGACCAACAGATAGGGCCAGATCCTAGACTGAGTGAATATCCGGAGGTGGACTTGTGATCAATGTTGTCTCCCACCCAATCAGAATCTATGAAGCCAAGGAGATTCAATGCAGTGCCTACTGCATAGTGAATCCCAAAGGTGATGGTGCCTTGCACATATTGGAGGATGCGCTTGGCAGCATTCTAGTGTAGCTCATGCGGCTCCTGCATGTATCTGGAAACTGCCCCTAATGCATATGAGAAATCTGGTCTAGAGTGGGTGAGGTACAATAAGCTCCCCACTAGCTGTCGGTAGAGAGTGCTGTCAACTAATGGAGTGTCACCTCCATCGTCAAGGCAGACCCCAGACAGAAAAGGATTTGTTGCTGGCTTGGAGTCACTCATGCAAAATCTCTCGAGGATATCATGTGCATACTTAGCCTGAGAGAGTTTGATGCCTGTGGCATTTTGGCTGATCTCAAGACCAAGAAAGAAGTGTAATGGACCCATGTCCGTCATCAAGAACCTATCATGCAAGGCCCTCTTGACTGTAGCAATGGTTGAAGCCGAGTTGCCAGTGATTAGGTGATCATCTACATACAAAAATAAGATAAGAAGAGAATCATGTGTCCTAAGCATGTAAACATTCGGATCAGACTTACATCTTTCAAAGTTTTGTGATAAGAGAAAAGAATCCATCTTCGCGTACCAAGCTCTCGGGGCCTGCTTAGGGCCGTAGAGAG
>APFE031623849.1:0-36161 GCA_000404065.3 Pinus taeda
TGTGAGCCATAGAAGTTGGCTTGAGCCCTAGCGGACTTGTGCCAGCTGACCAAGTGACAGCTGCGACAAGAGCTAGTACTTGTGCATATAGCACCGTCATTTCCAAGTTTGTACGAACAACCGGGTTGATAAAATGAGAGACAGGAAGCCCCAGGAGTTGTAGCATTATTGCCACAATACTGGAGCTCACCACAGATGTAACTCAAACCACACCTTTCCAATTTCCTCTTTGATTCCTTCACTGCAACAACTAAATTATGATTTTTCTTCACAAGGCTGCCTCGGCTAGAATTTGGGCTCGGGGATCTCACCACACACTTGCGTAAGGGATGCCTCTACCTATTGATTGTGTTTCATCACCTTGTCAAATGCCTACAAGTCCTGCACTTTCTCTACAAACATTTGTTGATTGTTAGCCTTTACTTCATTGATAATCAACAAACCTCTTTTCTCCCAGACATGGAGTTTGTCAGAAATTCCTTGGTCTAGCTCGTGCAAGGTCTAGATAGGTAGTGCTTCAACGTTGATACTCATGCTAGTCATATACAACAACATGGTATGATCCTTAGCTATTTTGACATGCAGAGAACCCTCTAATAGCATCACTACATAGAGGTCTGTAGTCAGCTTTGCCTTTGATATATCGCTCGCCTGACTCACGCTCGCTTGACTCTCACTTAATTGATCCGCACTCACGTATCCTATGCTCGCCTAGATCACTCATGTTTGGACCTACAATTCCTTCAGGTCCTATTGAACTTTTTTCAGTACTTGGTGGTACTAGTCCTTGATGTGTCCCCATATTGTTTCAGTGGAAAAGTGGACAACATCATCTATCTCATCAAGGTCCCCCTCCATGAGGACCAATGGTGTAGTAATCATAGACTTATCAAACTTCTACTTCTTTTGAGGTCTCGTTGAACTTCGTTTCTATGTCTTCCTAATCCTAAAGGGGGACTATAAGTCCTCCGATCTAACATAGGGGTATGTGCCTCCTTCCTCTTCATCTGCAGTTTCTACTTCCACATATGTGCACTCTGTCTGAGGTTCTTCAAGGCCAATGGTGGCCTATGATGTTGCTATTTATGAAGATTTTTCCTTTTGTGCTTCTTTTTTGAATAAGCCTTTTGTGCTTCCTTCTCTTTCATAGAAGCCTTATGTGCTTCTTTCTTCTTGTCTTTCATGGCCTCCATTGCAGTTGTTTCTTTCCCCATTTCTAATTTTGCAGCCTTACTTGTTCCTATGGCTTCACGTGTTCGGGTAAGCCAATCACTCGACCATCAACTGATGACCCCCATAATATCATCCTTTGCAACTAAATAAAGCAACTTGTGCCATGTTCCTATGACATGCTTCTTCACGCGTATGGACAAATTATGAAAATCTACTTTGAATTCTGATATATTTTTGTACTACACATGTAGACTGAGTGACAACCGTGGCCATTGGTTTATCACCATATGAAAATCTAATTCAAACAGGACCCAAAACATCTTGGTTTCAATGATACAGTAAGGGTCCTTCAATGCATATAACGAGGCGAATTTTGCAACCTTGTACAAGTTTGGATTTGGTGTTGGTAATTGGCTATCCTCAAGCATCCTCCAAGCTCCCAGCATGATCAATAACAGTAACCACGTGTAGTGGAATGATTTTCCATCCTCCTGAGCTTCGTGACAATTATCCAAGAATTATTGGTAGAGGTACTTTGCACAGTTAAATTGGACCCTCTGGCTGCACTACGCGGCTAAGGATACCACAGGTGCTAGAACTTCATTGTCATGACACTTTCGAATTATTTTTCCTACCAAAATTTGAGCAGAAAACCACACAACTCCATTTGATATAGAGCTAATGCCACAGTCGTAAGACTTCTTCACCAAAATGAAGTCGCACTTTATCTAATCCGCTAGATTTGTCTCCTGTGACTTCCCCACAAAAGCATATGCAAGGTTCGTGCCCTCATAAGGGAGTGTTGTGATTTTGCAGACCAGCATATCGTCAATTGAGATGAGCCCTCCCATCTAGACGCACCAATCATTATGTAGTGCCAAAAATTGATGCACACATATGGTATTAATGATATAACAGCTAAAATGTGGGACATACAACATGTTGAGCAACCCTGCGTGGTCAATACCGACCATCCACTTCATTGGTTCAAGCCTTGTGACGCCCACCTCATCATAGTATACCAATTTGAAGAATTTATTGGATTCTAACTATTGAAACTTCACATTATTGCCCAAATCCCAATCATCAATCTTCAAAAATGGTACCCAGGCCAATAATTCACCTTCAACAAGTACTTCCTCCGACAACAATGCCATGAATACCTTGTATTTAAACGAGTTGGGGTCCTTAGTGACTTTGGTAGTTAATTTCCTAGGGGGTATATATCGTGATAGCCAAGTCTACAGTGCTTCCAGCGGTCACTTTCTGGGTAGGTTGTATGAGACCCTCCTTGCTAGTGTAGTTCCTTCATCTCAACCCCCACCTTCACCTTTCTCCTAACCATCACGTAGCCCATTCTCTTTGCCAAAATTTTCTCCTAGAAGCGTAGTTTATAGTCCCACACTTCCTTACAACTACCTGAAGTAGTGATACTATCCTACATCCATGTAGTCATCGCGTAAGGGTGGGATCACCCTTGTACAACTTCAACCGACTCCCATTGACTCTTTCTAGAAATAGCTCCCCATTCAACTTTGCGAGCTGAACTACACCCCAATCCTTAATCTCCTTGACGATTTATGGTCCCAGCCAATGCATCTACAAATTTCCTTGGAACTTAGTAAACTTGCCATCATACATCAACACTAAATCTCCATTCGTAAAGGTGCACTGCTTAATGTGACGATCATGCCATGATTTTTCTTGAGCCTTCTGCACCTGCTAATGAAAACTTGGCAAGAATTGATCTTGTTCTAGCTCAAGTATCTGCACATGGCATTATTTCATTATATCTCGATATTCCATCTCCATGACAATAGCAATCCGCAAACTGGGCACTATGTAGTATATTTCCATGACCACTTCTTGTCTGTAAACCAGTCGAAATGGTGTCTATACAGTCAATTTTTTATAGGTAGTTCTATATGACCAAAGAACATCTTCTATGTGCACATCCCAATCGTTCTTGCTCGCATTACATATATTCATCAAATAATTCTCTAGGATATTACTGAAAGCTTCAACTGTTCCATTTGCTTAAGGATTATATGACGTTATTTCCTAACCATACATTTGGAATTCTTCTCGTAAAGAAGCAATTGTTTCATTCAGGAAATGTGAACACCTATCACTCATCAAAATCTTAGGACAACCAAACCTAGACATAATGTACTCAAATATAAGCTTCACAGCTATAGCTATATTTCAATCCTTCACGGGCTATGCCTCAACCCACTTGGTGAAGTATTCTATCGTCGTCATGATGTAGCATGCTCTTGTCTTCCTTCTTGGTAGCTAAATAGGTCCCACAAAATCTATTGCCCATTTTTTGAATGCCTGTAAGGAGACTTGTAGGTTCAAAGGAAATTATCCCTTCACGATGGCTTCTCTATCCTCTAATAGACATCGCATGCCCTACAATACTCCTTGGAATCTTTTTGCAAAGTTTTCCACCACAACCCAACTCGTAGGATCTTCTACACAGTCTCTCTTCCAACATAATGTCCTCCAAAAATGGCTCCATGTGCTTTGATGAGGATAGTTTGTTTTGCATAATCTACTACATAGCTACACATATATTCATCCGGCCCTATTTTATACAAGTGCCTTCCAATTACAAACAAATCCATAGCTCTGACCACCAATTCCTTTTTATGATCCATCGTATATCCTTCAAGAGCTACACTTATAGACATGAATTGGATTATATCCTCAAAATGTTCATATGCAATGTGCACAACAAAGTGTTGCATGTTAGGAAATCCTTCATCAAGACTTTTAGGTTCTTCACAATTCTCAATCCATGAAAGTTTATCGGGTCCAACATTTAATCTTCGTTGCTTCACAATTACTTCGAAGTCATACTCCTAAAATAATAGTAACCACCTACAAATTTTCCCTACAGCAGAACCATTTGTTGGCTTGAGGGGGCTTGGACCTAGGTTCGAAGCTAGTTGCACTAACCAGCAAAACCATACATTATTGGCCCTTTTGGAAACAACCCGTGTAGCATAGGCTATAGTCTCACCTAAGGCATTACTGGGGGATGCTAGAACCAGGTTTTTGCATCTAGAGGGCTATGCGATATGTTTTTTATAGATTTAGGGATTTATTTTGGCCTTCTCGAACCCTAACCCTTGAAAACCAGAAATTACAGTAAATAACAATTAACAGGTTTCTGTCCTTCGTTGATTATGCTAAACATACATAACATCATATAAATAAATAGATATATGTCTCTGTGAATCTATTAAGTACTTTTCTTGATTAAATGCATTTAATAGATCATAAATAAAACAATTTCATAAGTACACAGTAATACACAGATCCATAGATATCACTCAAAATATGTCTTTAGTATGCTTCAAATTCTGAGTTAAAAACTCTTTCCAACCCTGTGCACACAGCTATAGGGGTCCACTCACTCAACTGTGGACTTACCAATGTCTACACGCACACAGCTGTAGGAGCCTTCCCCTTCGCCCAAGTACAGAATAGATAAATTCAGATTCAACTCATGCACTTCTCTACTTCTTTGATATGACTCTTCTATGATGTCCTTTTATATTCTTCCTTCATTACAATACCATGGTCCACGAACCATGGGTGTGTCTCAAAAAAACTTGAATTTAATAAACTTAAGGGGCTTTAACCTTCCTAAAGCCCCTTTGAATCCTATTGACCTACACTACTTGCACTCCACTACTCAAAATGCAGAAATTTACAATATATTTACAAACTTAACAAAACTTTACACAATATGACCTAGGGAACCCCATCCCAATAGGCCCCCAAAACAAACTTGTGACTCATTTAGAATCACTCTATTGGTGTTGCCTCAAATGTTTCTTACTAGTCATTGAATTCAATCTTCAGCTCTTGAATATCTGTTGTTCCTTGCGCAGTGGCCTGGTGAACTTCTTCGATCAATTTCTTCGTCGTTGGACCTTCAACTGCAAGGCCCATGGTATTATGTGTTTGTTGAAGGGATTTTAACTTACTTTGGATGTTTTTTTACAATTGGCTTGCTTCGTCGTCCCATGGCTTCATCGTTGAGGAAATGGTAGAGGCCTTCTAATGCAGCTCATCATTCTGAGTTTGCATGAATTTCCCTTCTTGGAGTCTGGTGAACCTCTGCACAGTTGCTAAGATCCCCGTTGTTTCCCTAATCTCATAAAATTGTAGTTCTTTTTGTGGATGTCATATCCAATCATCTGCAAGCATGGTTCCTCCTACAACGAGCTCCACAATTCCATCGTCTGCTCAAATAATTGGCTTTCGTTCTTGACTGCAACGGCTAGAGTTGTCGTTTTTGCTTTAATGGTAGCTTCATGATACTCTCTATCTCAGGGATACTGATATTCTTGGAGTCTTAATTATATTCTTATGCAGTAACATTGTAGTATTCCAGAGCATGGAGCACCTACGTTCTCCAATCAGGTTGTACCCGTGCGATAAGCTATATAGGTGCTCTCAATATCGCAACCTTGATTTCATGTAATTCTTCATCAATACATTCGAATCCATCCTCAAAACCAAATGTTAAAAGAAATATTTCTTTTAGGACATCCCACTCCATAGTTCCATGTCGCAACTCTTTTTTCTAAATACCAATCCATCGAAATAATATCCAAGGTATGGTAGAATATATGTATCCATTCAAGTTTTGGTTCCTCCCCACAGGCTCATGCGGATCATCTGTCCCTGTATATTTTTCAGTAATGCAGGTATTTTCATAGGCAAACTGCAACTTCATCACCCTTCGATACTCCTTCCAGTCTACAAAGTTGTTCTTAAGTGTACCACACCATTTGGTAGGTGTAGCTCTTAGCACAATGACAAATTCCTAGAACCAATGCTCCTCTAGTACATCCCTTTCAATTTGTCAAGAAACAAATTTACATATTCTAAGCCATCATAATATGGTCAATTGCATACCTTAGTGGATATACACTAGAGTGATTTAGTAACTCGGTTACATCAAAATGTTGGTAATTCATGCAATCTATTCCGCCAATGCTTAAGAACATCGTCTGAATCCAAGTTGCAGGATATATCCTTTTCCCAAGTAAGTCTTCCATCCCCTGTAGGATTGATCCAATCCTCATTCCACGCATTAAGCTTATATAAATATTCAATATGATATTCTTCATAGTAATCTTGGACTGGTTTAGTATACCACGCACCCTTGATTAGATCTAAAGGAACAATGACTCTCAGTTCCTTCTCCTGAATCATCATACTACGCCTCTTTAGGTTGATGACCGCATTCATATCAAACTCGCAATCAAATCCAAGTAGCGTCGGGTAGGGATTACTATCATCCACTATTTCAACTACCTCAAATTCATCTATAGTTCATGCCACTTCAATGTCTATAGTTACTCCATTTAGGCATCCCATAGGAATAATTTTCTATTGGTTCACCATTCGCAGTTGAAATGGGGACCACTGTAGCATCGACTTTCCCATTTTTTCCTAGGTTTATTCAGGAAAAAAATCTCATCAGAACCCAAATCCAAGATTGCCTGGTTCATTTCAAACTCTCTGATTTGTGTAGTCAATCTCATCTCTCAACCAGTTCTTTTCTTACTTTTATCCACTCTATGCACTGTGCATTGATCCTGTAGCATCTTACCCTTGCCAGCATAGATTATCTATTAACTCTTCTAGTCTCTCCATTGCTTTTTGGTCTGTTAAGAGCTTCATGCAGGTTTGCAAGAAGGATTTCAATACTGAGGGATCTGTCTCCTCTGCAATAATGACATCTTCAGGCTTCTTTTTTCGTACATTTTGATTCTTTGATGTGGAAGCCCCTGAATCCACAAATTTCTAATTCACCTCCATAAATGGTTATTTTGTGTTATGTATATCCAATTTAGTATCTTTGTCAGTATCCCTGCGTACCCACGAATTCTCTTCTAGTTGTTTTCCTGCGGCTTTATCTTCCCTAGTAGCTATACCACTTCATGTAACTGTTTTAATGTTGGGTGCATCCTCACGTGGTTCTAACCTCATCATCTGGAAGTTTATGGGTGGGTTGTTGGTTCTGCTTCTCTTGCATCTTTGCGATTTGTATAGGACAATCTTCTATTACGTGGTCAAACTATCGGTAATACTGACAAGATGGGTGTGTCAGGTTCTGAAAATCTTGTGCAGAGTGTCTTGGTTCCTCACAATTTTAAAAACTAACCTATCTGTGACCTCTTCTATCTCCTCCCCGTCGTCCTATTCCTCGTCCTTGGAATCCTTTGTGCACTACAAGCGCACCTTGATCTTGCTGGGGACGTGTCTTAGCCTGTGCTATAAATGTTGTAGTTATGTCCATCATTAAACCATAACTTCGGAAATTGTGCTCATAATAGCCTACAGACTTACATAAATTGCATAATAGTTTTTGGAGAGTCTGTATGAACTTCTACAACAAATGGCAATTGTTAGTTCAATGTTTTCCTTTTATTTGGTAGATAGCACACCATGGCATTACACTGTTACTTGATCTAGCGGAATTTTCTGGCTTCAACAAGTTCGGAAATCCCCCAATTAGATAGTTATGATATATAGGGAAATGATACTTTTATGACCATTTCCTTTGCACTTTAAGCACCACACTTGAGAATGGGTCCTTTTTTTTACCTCTTTTCCCTTTTCGAGATCTTGCAACTCGATATGTAGGCTAGTCAACTACATCTAAATCTCCTACACTCCCATATTTGTATCCTAAATATGTGAAGTCTCCAACTTAATAGCAATTTCCAACACCTCAACCTGTGATTCAAGCTTCTGCTATGATAATGGTATTCTCAAATGAGGAAACAACAAAGCCATATACCAGTCCTTATGTTGCTCATCCAAGATGTGTATATTAGCCTGTTGTAGTAGACATTTCAGCCTCTAATAAATATGCCATGCAGACTCATTGATCTTCTTCTTAATTTATTTGAGCTCAGTCACATACTAGGCTTGAAACTTTGGTTTTCTGAATTCATTATTCAGCACATATTTTGTGTCTTTAAATGATGTGGTTGGATGAGTCATATTATACTTAATATACCAACTCAGTGCCCTATCTTGCATTGTTGTCACGATATGTGCTTTCTTTATATCGACATTTGTTATCTACTTTGACTTCTGCACAACATCTGCTATAAACCAGAACTGATAACGGTCTTTTTTCCCCAGACCCCTAAATATAGGCACCTTCATAGTATCCAACCGACTAAATAGTAGAGGTAGAGTGTTATGCTTTTAACCTACAAAAGATACCCAAATACAGAATATGCGAAGAAAAATACCTAGAACATAGAATAGTGAGAGTCAATAGCAAATATTTTATTATTCAGAAAGCAATGTTCACTGGCCTCTTCGAGGGGGCAACCTCCAATAGAGCAGAGCTCGATCCAAAAATAAGATGCGATACTCCTCGCAGGGAGCCTCTATCCTTTATATATGACTCATACATGTAATACCATGGATCAATACCATGGGTTTTATTAATATCATCTATCTAATACTAGGCCCATTTGCAACTAGCTGTGGTCCCATAATAAATAGCGGGTTAACCACTTACAATTACTAATATGGGCTTTATTGACTCTTTATTATGACGTGATCCCACTACATAAATAAGGGGGTTAGGGTGGGACCCTAACATGCCCTCCCCCTTAAGAATAGCCTTGTCCTCAAGGCTCAAACTATGGAAACTGCTAAAGAATAGTGGTTGGTTCCCAAGTTGCATCTTCCATAGAGGTGTCTTTCCACTTGATGAGGACTTCCTTAATCACTCGGCCATGCATGGGCCATTCTCGTGTGTCCAGGATCTATTCAGGTTGGAGCCAGATTGACCCTTCCTCGTCCAATTCAAGTATACTGGTTTGAATTATGCAATTGTTCCCAATCACTTTCTTGAGGCATGAGACATGGAAAACTGGATGGATTTTTGCCGTAGGTGGCAAAGCCAACTTGTATGCTACTTCTCCAATGCGCTGAAGTACTTGATATGGTCCGTAGAATTTTGGAGATAGTTTCTGAAAACCCTTGTCTTTGAGTGATGTTTGCTTATAGGATTGCATCCTCAAAAATACCTGATCCCCTTCCTAAAATTGGCGCTCTGAGCGATGCTGGTTTACCTGTTGCTTCATGTGGTTCTAAGCTTGATGAAGATTCTCTCTAAGATGGGCAAGCATGGTTGAATAGCTTTGTAGGAGTTGATCCACTGCTTGTACCTTTGAGCATCCCTTGATATAAGAAGTAGGGGAAGGGGGGAGTTGACCATATACTGCTTCATAGGGAGTCATTTCGGTGGTGGCATGATAGTTGGTGTTATACCGCCATTCATCCAGAGTTAACCATTGAACCCAAAGATGTTACTTTTCTGAAGTGAAACACATAAGGTAGGTTTCTAAACATTTGTTGATGGCTTCAGTTTGACCATCTGTTTGTGGATAATAGGAAGTGTTGAGTTTTAGATGGGTGCCCTGTAGCTTGAAGATTTCCTGCCAAAAATTATTGGTGAAGATTGGGTCATGATCAGACACAATAGAAGTGGGTATGCCATGCAATTTGAAGATCTGATCCATGAAATATTGAGCGACCAAAGTCGGTGTAAACGGATGGGATAGGGCGCAAAAATGAGCATACTTAGAAAGTCTGTCCACAACCACCATGATGACTGACTTGTTTCCGGACTTTGGAAGACCTGTAATGAAATCCATAGAAACCTCTGTCCATATTGATGTCGGTATGGGCAGTGGTTGTAATGTGCCTGGTGCTCTGATAGTCTCCCCTTTGTGGTATTGACATACATCGCATTCTGCTACAAAAGTAAGGATTTCCTTTTTCATGCCTGTCCAAAAAAATGATCTTCTGGTGCGAGCATATGTCTTCTGAAAGCCTGAATGTCTTGTAAGGGGGGATGAGTGCAATTCTGCCAAAATGTGACTTTTGAGGATGGATGTTGGTGATATTACGACTCTGCCCCTGTAGCAAAGAATCTCATTCTGCCACGAGTAGCCCTTGGTGGGATTTCGATCTGCCTGCAATTGAGAAATGATTTGGGAGAGCCCGGGATGTGAAAACCATTCCCTGTGAGCCTCTTCAATCCATTTTGGAATGGGAAGGGAAATTTCTAGCAGGGTACTTTCTTCCTCAAATTGGCGAGATAATGCATTTGCTACCCTATTTTCTTGCCCTTTTTTGTAAACGATCTCATAATCATATCCCAGCATTTTGGTGAGCCATTTATTTTGTTGTGGGGACGATAGGCGTTGCTCCAAAAAATATTTAAGACTGTGATGGTCTATGCGGATTTGGAAACGTCACCCTAGTAAGTAAGGTCGCCAGGTCTCTACTGCATGTAAGATGGCCATCATTTCCTTCTCATAGGTAGATTGACCCAGATTCTTCCCACTTAGTTGTTGGCTTTCGAAGGCCAAAGGTTGACCTTCCTGCATTAAAACTGCCCCAATACCTATACCCGAAGCATCACATTCAATGACAAAAGAATTGGTGAAATCCAGTAGTGATAAGACTGGAGTGGAACACATGGCATTTTGAGAGCTGTAAATGCCTGCTATGCATCCTCATTCCAGAAGAATGAATTTTTCTTTAGGAGTTGCATGAGGGGCTTTGCTATGTGACCATAATTGCGGACGAATTTGCGATAATAGCCTGTGAGATCCAAAAATCCTCTCAGGCTCTTCAAAGTCTTAGGTTGAGGCCAATCCTACATTGCCTGGATATTTTTGGGGTCCACCTTGACACCTGCACGCCCCACAATGTGGCCCAAATACTCAAATTCTTCCATGCCAAACGAACACTTGGGCATCTTAACAAATAATTGATGCTCGCAGAGTAGTTGCAAAAGTAGATCTACATGTTGAAGATGTGCGGCCCAAGTGCAACTATAGATGAGGATGTCATCGAAGAAGACAAGAACGAATTTCTTGAGATATGGTTTGAGAAGATGGTTCATAAGGCTCTGAAAAGTAGATGGGGCATTACAAAGATGGAATGGCATGACTAAGAACTCATAATGGCCTTCATGAGTTCGGAAAGTAGTATTTGGAACGTCGACTTCCTTCATGCGAATTTTGTGGTAGCCTGAGCAAAGATTCGGCTTAGTGAAGAATTGAGCCCCATTGAGTTCATCGAGAAAATCATCAACCACCGGGATGGGAAATTTATCTTTGATTGTCAACTTATTGAGGTCCTTGAAGTCTGGACACATCTGCCATTCCCCAGCTTTCTTGAGTACCATGACCACCGGTGATGAATAAGGACTAATGTTGGGACGTATGACACCTACTTCCAAAAGTTCCTTGATTATTTTTTCTATTTCATTCTTTTGGGTGAGTAGATATTTGTAGGGGCACACATTTGGGGGTTGGGCCCCAGGTACCAAGGTGATGCTATGATCATGTTCCCCTCTCGAGGGTGGAATCTCATGAGGCTTTTCTAAGACTGGCAGATGGTTATTTAAAATCTGTTGCATCTCTGGAGGAATCGGCAGAGACTTAGTTTCGATTGTCTGGATGGCATTAAATTGAGCTATAACTCCATGATGTCCCTTTTTTAGCAATTTTTCCATCCTACGGGAGTTGATGATAGATGGGGCTCCCGCCTGGAGTCCACGGAGGGTATGTGTGTTGCTGTTCTACTTAAAACTCATATATAACTCCTAGAAATCCATTGTGATTGGCCCAAGAGTGCGAAGCCATTTAGCCCCTAGGACAATGTCGCACCCACCCATGTGTATTGCAAACATGTGGGTCTTCAACTAATAATCCCCCATTTGAAGTTTGACATTTTCACAGTGACCTTCACATTTCATTGTGCCCCCATCCGCAATTTGGACTTGGAAGTTAGAAACTGCTCGTACAAAACAATGCACTGCTTCTGTGACTTTTTGATTGATGAAATTATGTGTACTTCCACTATCAATCAGGACTACTGTTGGGCGATGTTTAATAAAACCTCTGATTTTGAGAGTTTGAGGTGAAGAAATCCCTGCCAGAGCATGCAGTGAAATAATTGGTTCGTCAGGTACATTGTCCTTTTGGTTGTCTTCTTCTACCACCTCAGGTTCCTCAAGTGGTAGATCTTCCTCTGATGAGCTGTAATCAGTGGCATCAATTTGAAAAAATTTGGGCTCCTTGCATTTGTGACCTGGGGAGTATTTTTCATCACAGTAGTAACATAATCCCTACTTTCTTCTTTCGTCCATTTCTACTGGTGACACCTTTTGAACCTTAAGTGTTTGAGTCGTGCTGTGAACCTGTGTGGGGCGACCCTTGGCGGTGAAATTTGGGCGAGTGGCCAGGGCTGTTAACGCACATTCCACGTTACGAGCTACCTTGCAAGCCTCAATCCATGTGGGAGGGTGGTGCAGTTGGACGTGGGCTTTTATGGCCTCTTTAATACCACTGATAAAACATTCTATGTAGAACACATCTAAGAGACCCCTAGTGCGGAAGGCTAAGGCTTCAAAGGCTGTAATATATTCATCCACTATGCCAGCCTGTCGGAGCTTAGTAAGATGACCCAAAAAAGAAGATTCCTGGTCAAAGCGGTCTGTAAGAGATATTTTGAATTTGTCCCAAGTCCTAAAAGGTGCATTGCAACATTGATGCTATTCCCACCATTGCCACCCTTCATTGTCCAAGTACATGCTCCCCACCATAAGTTGAGTCTCATCATCTAGGATGTTATTCAAATTGAAATACTTCTCCATTTGTGTTATCCATGCCGCCGGGTGAGAACCATCAAATTTATGCATATCCAACTTGGGAGGTCTCGGACAAGATTGTTGTTTTTGGGAGCCCCAGAGATGACGAGAATGGCTAGACTCACCCTCACTGTGTCCATTGCCAATATACTCTTCCTCATGGGCTACATCCTTGCCCTTCGGAATTACGCTCGGGACTATTATTGTTAGATTGTTAAGCTGAGTTTGGATGGATTGCAAGATTTGTTCAAGTTTTTCCATCCTCTCAATGGCCATCACTTGAGCTCTAGTTACTACCATGCACCAACCTGATGCTCTTAAAATTTGGGACCGCCAAAAATTTTTTTCACTAAGAATTGAATGGTACCACCGTGCTCAGCTCGTCGTCCTGATTCTGATGGGCTAGATCACCAATAAGCGCCCTAGGAGATCTCATATTTTTTTTTAGAAAACTCCTAATGGAGTTTTACTCCTTCCTTAGGAATACTGCAGTCGTCGAATCCTCAAAATGTCAATGCTATCAAAAGTCCTACGAAAATCATGCTCCGGTATAGGAACCCCACACAACTACTCAGATCAAGTGGATCTGAGAGATCTGAATTGTGGATCAGATAGCACTGAGCGGCGGAACAGATTATTGTTGCGGATCTGATGGATCTAATAGATCAGACTGATGTTTATTGCTGCTGCACCCCTTTGCGCGAGCAGGTCTGGCTGAGATGATGCGTGATCCCAAGATAAAAGGGAGTTATGGTCTGGAGGAGTGTTAGGTGCTACAGATCGCAATATACATAAGGGTCTGACAGTAGTACTCGGCCCAATGTTTCAGGGCTCTAACTAAGGAGGATCAACCGTACCCTTAGCCGTACAACCCGACTACCGTATCGTACAAGCGAGTAATCTCTCAGAGTGCTGTTCTTGGTGTACTATAGCAGCAAGACGGCCAACGGTTTATCTATGGCTAGGTTGCAGAGGAGCTAGGGGGCTTCCAATATACCCAGAAGGTATGTGGAAGATAGTTCGTACGCGGTTTTGTCTAATGCACTACTACTCGAAGGGGTACCCACAGGGGTTACAAGGGAGTCCAACAAGCGTGACCACCTCTTGTATTTCCTACGTGCATGCCTCCCCAAATCCGCAGGTTTATGCGCTCAGTGACAGATCCCGTGGTTTAAAGACGCCGGAACACGTCTCTAGCCAAATTTTTTTTTCTAAGAAATGGAGATCCCACCGGCCCTGAAAAGAGATCTGATACCACTTTTTATGCCTTTAACCTGCAAAAGATACCCAAATACTGAATATGCGAAGAAAAATACTTGGAAGACAAAATAGTGAGAGTCAACAACAAATATTTTATTATTCAGAAAGCAATGTTCACTGGCCTCTTCGAGGGGTCAACCTCCAATAGAGCAGAGCTCGATCCAAAAATAAGACACGATACTCCTCGCAGGGAGTCTCTATCCTTTATATATGACTCATACATGTAATACCATGGATCAATACCATGGGTTTTATTAATACCATCTATCTAATACCAGGCCCATTTGCAACTAACTATGGTCCCATAATAAATAGCAGGTTAACCACTTACAATTATTAATATGGGCTTTATTGACTCTTTATTATGACATGATCCCACTACATAAATAAGGGGGTTAGGGTGGGATCACAGTTAGTTGCAAATGGGCCTAGTATTAGATTGATGGTATTAATAAAACCCATGGTATTGATTCATGGTATTGCATGTATGAGTCATATATAAAGGATAGAGACTCCCTGCGAGGAGCATCATGTCTTATTTTTGAATCGAGATCTGCTCTATTGGAGGTTGCCCCCTTGAAGAGGCCATTGAACATTACTTTCTGAATAATAAAATATTTGCTGTTGACTCTCACTATTCTATGTTCGGGGTATTTTTCTTTTCATATTTTGTATTTGGGTATCTTTTTCAGGTTAAGAGCATAACAAGTGGTATGAGGGCTCTTTCTAGGGCTGGTGGGATCTCCATTTCTTAGCAAAATTTTTTTTTGGCTAGAGACGTGTTCTGACATCTTTAAACCACGGGATCTGTCGTTGAGCGCATAAACCTGTGGATTTGGGGAGGCATGCACGCAAGAAATATAAGAGGTGGTCACGCTTGTTGGACTCCCTTGTAACCCCTATGGGTACCCCTTTGAGTAGTAGCGCATTAGACAGAACCGCATACGAACTATCTTCCACGTACCTTCTGGGTATATCGGAAGCCCCCTAGCTCCTCTACAACCTAGCCATAGATAAACTATTGGCTGTCTTGCTGCTATAGTACACCGAGAACAACACTCTGAGAGATTACTCGCCCATATGATAGGGTAGTCGGGTTGTATGGCTAAGGGTGCAGTTGATCCTCCTTAGTTAGAGCCCTGAAACATTGGGCCGAGTACTACTGTCAGACACTTATGTATATTGCGATCTATAGCACCTGACACTCCTCAAGACCATAGTTCCCTTTTATCTTGGGATCACGCATCATCTCGGCTAGATCTGCTCGCACAAAGGGGTGTAGCAGCATCAGACATTAGTCCGATCTATTAGATCCATCAGATCCGTAGCAGCAATCTGTTCCGCCACACAGAGCTATCTGATCCGCCATTCAGATCTCTCAGATCCACCTGATCTGAGTAGTTGTGTGGGGTTCCTATACCGGAGCATGATTTTTGCAGGACTTTGGACAGCATTGACATTTTGAGGATTCGGCGATTGCAGTATTCCTAAGGAAGGAGTAAAACTCCATTAGGAGTTTTCCAAAAAAAAAAAAAAATTAAATAAATAAATAAATAAAAATAAAAAAATATGAGATCTCTTGGGGCGCTTATTGGTGATCTAGCCCATCAGAATCAAGACCACGAGCTGAGCACGGTGATACCATTCAATTCTTAGTGAAAAAAAAAAATTGGCGGTCCCAAATTTCAAGGGCATCAGGTCGATGCATGGTAGAAACTAGAGCTCAAGCTATGGCCAATGAGAGGATGGAAAAACTTGAACAAACCTTGCAATCCATCCAAACTCAGCTTGAAAATCTAACAATATTAGTCCCGAGCGCAATTCCGAAGGGAAAGGAGGTAGCCCATGAGGAGGCGTATATTGGCAATAGACACAGTGAGGGTGAGTCTAGCCATTCTCCTCACCTCTGGGGCTCCTTTTATGACTTGGGACAAATTCAAAAAAGCTCTTACAGACCGCTTTGACCAGGAATCTTCTTTTTTGGGTCGTCTTACTAAGCTCCGACAAACTGGCACAATGGATGAATATATTACAGCCTTTGAAACCTTAGCCTTCCGCACTAGGGGTCTCCCAGATGTGTTCTACACAGAATGTTTTATCAGCAGTCTTAAAGAGGCCATAAAAGCCCACTTCCAACTGCACCACCCTCCCACATGGATTGAGGCTTGCAAGGTAGCTCGTAACGTGGAATGTGCGTTAGCAGTCCTAGCCACTCTCCCAAATTTCACCGCCAAGGGTTGCCCCACACAGGCTCACAACATGACTCAAACACTTACGGTTCAAAAGCTGTCACCTGTAGAAATGGCCGAAAGAAGAAAGCAGGGATTATGTTACTACTGTGATGAAAAATACTCCCCAAGTCACAAATGCAAGAAGCCCAAATTTTTTCAAATTGATGCCACTAATTACAGATTATCGGAGGAAGATCCACCACTTGAGGAACCTGAGGCGGTAGAAGAGGACAACCAAAAGGACAATGTCCCTGACGAACCAGTTATTTCACTGCATGTTATGGCAGGGATTTCTTCACGTCAAACTCTCAAAATCAGAGGTTTTATCAAACATCGTCCAGTAGTAGTCCTGATTGATAGTGGAAGTACACATAATTTCATCCATCAAAAAGTCATGGAAGCAGTGCATTGTTTTGTACAAGCAGTTTCTAACTTCCAAGTCCAAATTGCAGATGGGGGCACAATGAAATGTGAAGGCAGCTATGAAAATGTCAAACTTCAAATGGGAGATTATCAGTTGAAGACCCACATGTTTGCAATACACATGGGTGGGTGCGACATTGTCCTCGGGGCTGAATGGCTTCGCACTCTTAGGCCAATCACAATGGATTTCCAGGAGTTATATATGAGTTTTAAGCATAACAACTCCACACATACCCTCTGTGGACTCCAGGCAGGAGCCCCCTCTATCATCAGCTCGCATAGGGTGGAAAATTTTCTAAAAAAGGGACATCATGGAGTTATAGCTCAATTTAATGCCATCCAGGCAGTTGAAACCAAGTCTCATGTTCCCCTCGAGAGGGGAACATGATCATAGAATCACCTTGGTTCCTGGGGCCCAACCCCCAAAGGTGCGTCCATACAGATATCTGTTCACCCAAAAGAATGAAATAGAAAAAATAATCAAGGAACTTTTGGAAGAAGGTGTCATACGTCCCAACATTAGTCCTTATTCATCACCGGTGGTCATGGTACTCAAAAAAGATGGGGAATGGCTGATGTGTCCAAAATTTAGGGCCCTCAATAAGTTGACAGTCAAAGATAAATTTCCCATCCCAGTGGTTGATGATTTGCTGGATGAACTCAATGAGGCTCAATTCTTCACTAAGCTGGATCTTTGCTCAGGCTACCACCAAATTCTCATGAAGGAAGTCGACATTCCAAAGACTGCTTTTCGAACTCATGAAGGCCATTATGAGTTCTTGGTCATGCCATTCCGTCTTTGTAATGCCCCATCTACTTTTCAGAGCTTTATGAACCATCTTCTCAAACCATATATTAGGAAATTCGTTCTTGTCTTCTTCGATGACATCCTCATCTATAGTTGCACTTGGGCCACACATCTTCAACATGTAGATCTACTCTTGAAACTGCTCCGCAAGCATCAATTATTTGTTAAGATGTCCAAGTGTTCGTTTGGCATGGAAGCAGTTGAGTATTTGGGCCACATTGTGGGGCGTATAGGTGTCAAGGTGGACCCCAAAAAGATCCAAGCAATGCAGGATTGGCCTCAACCTAAGACTTTAAAGAGCCTGAGAGGATTTTTGGGTCTCACAGGCTATTATCGCAAATTCATCCGCAATTATGGTCACATATTGAAGCCCCTCATGCAACTCCAGAAAAAAAATTCATTCTTCTGGAATGAGGATGCACAACAGGCATTTACAGCTCTCAAAAATGCCATGTGTTCCACTCCAATCTCAGCACTACCAGATTTTACCAAATCTTTTGTCATTGAATGTGATGCTTCAGATACAGGTATTGGGGTAGTCTTAATGCAGGAAGGTCGACCTTTGGCCTTCACAAGCCAACAACTAAGTGGGAAGAATCTAGGTCAATCTACCTATGAGAAGGAAACGATGGCCATCTTACATGCAATAGAGACCTGGTGACCTTACTTACTGGGGTGACGTTTCCAAATCCGCACAGACCATCACAGTCTTAAATATTTTTTGGAGCAATGCCTATCCTCCCCACAACAAAATAAATGGCTTGCCAAAATGCTGGGATAGGATTATGAGATCGTTTATAAAAAAGGGCAAGAAAATAGTGTAGCTCTGACCCGGAAATATTTTCATTATTCAACACATATTTTGTGTCTTTAAATGATGTGGTTGTATGAGTCATATTATACTTAATATACCAACTAAGTTCCCTATCTTGCATTGTTGTCATGATATGTGCTTTCTTTGTATCGACATCTGTTATCTACTTTGACTTCTGCACAACATCTGCTATAAACCAGAATTGATAACGGTCTTTTGTCCCCATACCCCTAAATATAAGCACCTTCATAGTATCCAACCTACTAAATAGTAGAGGTGGAGGTGGAGGTGGAGGTGTAGGTATTTGAGGTGGAGGTGGAGGTGGAGGAGTAGGTGTTTGAGGTGGAGCTTATGGTAAAGGTGGAGTTTATGGATGTGGTATTCCCGTAGTGCCCTGATCTACCGACTGCAGTGCACCTCTAGGCATCTTTAGAGAATGGCTTTCTTCTTTGCTATCAGATGCTCCCAATGGAGGACTATACTCAGCAATTGTATCTAGATCTTTTCTAAATTGTTTCCCTCTTGTTGAGCCTCTTCTAAACATCAATTTAGTGGCATAAGCAGTTTCTCGCACAATAGCGTTTTAATCCAGATTTTTAGAGAATTTAGATACTTACCTCTTGGTTCTTTGAAAAATTATCATTCGTCTTCACCATAACAGATAGATGTATCAATTTTCAACTCAGTCATAAATCCACCAAAAATACTATCGATGCAATAAACGACAGCCTTCGCAACCTTGTATTCTAATCCTTCAAGGGGGCTCACTAACTCTAGAGTCCACAAAATGGGGTTTTCTAGTTTCTAGGTAGGTTGACCATCTACTAATTTAGCTAACCATTCATATAATTCACACGGAAAAGAGAAAAAGAAAACTTTGTGTTCATCTGTATATAGGTACCTTTGCAACCATTCGTCTTTCGACATGTACAGATTTCTATTTTCTTGGGGTGAAAACTCGTGCATCTTCCAATCTATCCACTTTTCAGTCTCTTTATTTGTTGTTTTCCATGGGCCCCAAATCACACGTCCCTTAGATAGATCCCAGTCCCAACAATGGAACCATTTGTTGGCTTGAGGGCACTTGGAACCAGGTTCGGAGCACGGGGACTTCACTAAATGAACCTCTGACATATCACGTGTGTTCATGGCATATTAACCAATACCCTTAATTTGAATGCATATTGAAAAATACCTCTAAAAATCACATTATTTAACCCCCTATCAATATGAACCCAATATACCTTCCCAATTTAAAAACCCCTACTTCCACTAGATCTTGTAGGTATCCATTTTTCATTAACATTTTTTACACCCCTTTATATTTTTTCATTAACTTTGGGCTCCATTTTTTATACCAGCCAATATAAAAACCCTCTACTCCCTATATATCCCCCAATATATTATGTCATTTTTTCCTTATTAAATATCCCCCAATATGAACCCATGTGATATGGTATTGCTCCCCCAGTGAAGCCCCCATGGTTCGGAGTTAGCTGCGCTAACCAACAAAACCCTACACTATCGGCCCTTTTGGCAACAACCCACGTAGCGTAGGCTGCAGTCTCACCCGAGGTAGTATTAGGGGATGCTAGAACCAGGTTTCTACATCCATAAGGCTATGTGATGTGCTTTCTATAGATTTAGCATTTTATTTATACCTTCATGAACCCTAACCCTTGAAACCCAAAACTTACAGTAAATAAGAATTAATAGGTTTTTGTTCTTCACCGATTGCACTAAACATGCATAACATCATATAAATAAACAAATCTACATCTTCAATAATATATTGAGTACTTTTCCTGATCAAATGCATTCAACAAATCATAAATACAACAATTTCAGAAATACACAGTAATACATAGATACGCAGATATCACTCAAACTATGTCTTTATTATGCTTTAGATTCCCTCTTACAAAATCTTTCCAACCCTATGCAAACAGTTAGAGGGTCCTACGCACTCAGCTTTGGACATGCCAAGGTCTTCACGCATAGAGTTGCAGGAGCCTTCCCTTCGCCCAAGTACAGAATATATAAATTCATATTCAACTCATGCATTTCTCGACTTCTACATTGTGACTCTTTTATGACTTCCCTTTATATTCTTCCTTCATTACATATACCATGGTCCACAAACAATGGGTGAGTCTCAAAACAACTTGACTTTAAAAAACTTAAGGGGCTTTGACCTTCCTAAAACCCCCTTGACTCTTATTGACCTGTGCTACTTGTGCTCTACTCCTTAAAATGTAGAGACATTACAATATCTTTACAAAACTAAAGAAAATTTAGAAAATATGACCCAAGGGACCCCGTCCCAACAATACCAGGGGTCTTTACCATTGTATTGACCTATGGTATTAAGCTTAGCAAAAAGATATTTGATCCCATCTAATAATACCATCGACATTAGTATGATTTTGACTTGTGGTATTGGATAATGACTAAGCTATATAAGGAGATGAATATCAAAGTAGTAGGAGTGTGCAAGTGATGAGCATTTTCATGAATAGTTAGATTTGAAGAAAGTCTGCATGTAATGGGTTATTATTGATTTGTTTGATCTAAAACTAAGTATGCACCTAGGAATATGATGATAGATCAGATGCAATAGATTTGAAATGACAATGATGATTATGGGTTGTTTGATCAGTGATGATAATGTATTGATGTGTGATTACTCTATGTATCTCGGGATCTGGGCATGTTTGAAGTTTTAATTATGCAGTGAAGGTTTGTGCCAGTAATTCCAGATCCGTACATGAGTTTGGTAACCTAAAAGGCATATGGACATTCCGTTTTAACACTGGTAAGTACAATATATATTCAGATCCATACAGAGGTTCGTTTCCTGAAAATTGCGTATACACATAATTTTTTTTTTAGGAAAATGCATGCTATAGGGATTAATGCATGGGTGTTTGGTGATGGAGATACTGTTAAGGATCTTCCTAGGATCCTTGGCAGATAGTCAGATTAACTACAACTAGCCCAAATATACATGCACATATCTGTATTAGTGAATTGATAATCAAAGTAAGAAGAAGGAATGTTACCTTAGGTCTTGTTGTGTTGTTGCTGGAGAACGCAAAGTAGCAAAGTGGAAGACCCCTCATCTAGCTCCATGATCAATACCTAAACATAAACAAGGCAAGGCATAATATCACAACATATAACTTCAACAATCAATACAGTAATACATAGGGATATCTAACTGCATATATCTAAGCCACTCATAATCTCTCTCTCTCTCTCTCTCTCTCTCTCTCTCTCTACTTCACCTATTGAAGAGGCAATGTCTAATACAAACTTCAAGAGTCAATAGGAAATCCTTTCAATAGTTTTGACCCCTTTCACAATGGCCCTAGCCTAAAATATATACCATGAGAGGATAAGCTTTGCCAAACCCTTCATGAGTTCCTTTGGGCAAAAGCAAAGATGTTTCCATGTTTTCTTTCTTTTTCCCTATTTGTAGACTCCGTTAGGAATAGAAATTCCCCCAAACAGTTCAAATCTTGATGTTTCCCTACTTTATGAGTTGACATAAGAGTGAATATAGGGATATTTCTCTATCAAATTTCTCCTTTGACCTCCAGAAACTCAATTAAGTTGACAAACACACTTCCTGAGGCAACAAACAGAGTTACTCTAGGGAGTAACACACATGATGCATGGCTAGGAAGCTTTATAAAGTAGGTTGCTAGTTCCTGAAGAGAATTAGCATGACAAATAGGCCTATGAACTTGGTTAGTATTTCAGTCATCTTTCCCTTCTCCTCTGAGCTGATGAGGAGGTAATTTTCCTATGTAATATATGCCCAATAAAGTGTGAGATCAGAGGTAGAGACGATGGTTGAAATACTTTATATAACTGTCTTTTTCTTCGAAAAAAGAGAGAGAGGATCAGAACTTCAGGAATACAAGAAACCTGATACAAAACATATCTATATAAAACATCTAAAATCATGTCGTGAGTTGGGGATTCCCACACTCAGTAGCTATGCCAGAGTGATTTCTCAACAAAGGTATATGACGATTGTGTTTGTGGATAAGAAAAATGTGGAACATGTGTCATAATAAGATCATTACGATGCACTATTTCCAAAAAATAATATACAACTTGGGAGAGGAAACAAGGCTGAGTGATGTAAGCCTATACCCAAGGTCTTGATCTCCGCTTCAGCATAAGAACATAGTTCGATACATGTGAATAAAGGCATTGATGTCAGACATGTACAGAATCGTCTGATTACGAGTCAATAATGGAGACTATTAACAGATGCGAGCAGGGCCACCGATAATGGTGATGGTATCGAAGATGCATAATACAATCTAGAGAGTGTGAATAATGTTTTTTTCATCGAACACTCATAGAATCATTTAACCAGGAACCAATAATGAAAACCCCTGACCAAACACAAGGTAACCTGCCACTGATGTCTGCAAGTTCCAAGGAACTGAATTGTTTCTAGGTATGCTTCCTAGATAGAGTGTTGAATTCGATAGGAAAAGACCTGTCGAAAGGTAGGAAATAATGTTTCCTACATTAGTCGACACGAAATGGGACAAGAAAGATTTTTTTTGAAGAATAATCTGAGCATCGGGTTGAATCAACCGAGGGCATGATGGAAGAATATGCTTGATGGTTTGATGGAGGAAAGAGAAGATAAAGGGTTTCCCTTGAACAATAGAAGGCACAACGTAAATATTTTAACCATGCAACACTAGACCCATGAACACCAAATATTATTAGGATACAAGGATGCAAGAACAATGGGGTATATAGGCCAAACTCATAGGATGGTGAGGTTCATATTGAGAGGTCATCATAAAGAAGGTTTTGCTGAGGGAGTGCCATGTTCAAGGGAGTGACTACTACCAAAAAACTCTTTTTCCAAAATACTAACAGAAAGCAATTGTATTGTCCACTTTCCCCATCTTATTAAATTAATGAGTCAAGACGGGTAAACTCGATGGTCTTTTCATATTTCGAGAGTCTGAAAAGATCATAGATACTCACTCGAGGGTGGTCCCTTTGTCATAGTTTTTAACCGAGTGAGACAAAGGTTTAATAGTATACCCAAAAATATTATTTTTCCATAAGTTAGTCTACTGAGTCCTGATAAATATATAAACATACGCTCAATAGATGTTTGCCTCATTTTGTTACGAGTATGAGGGGACAGAGTAAACTTGATATTCATTGTGAAATTTTAATGAATCATGTGACGACAAACTCAATAGATCTTCATCAAATTTTAATGAGTCAAATGAAGAAAACTCGAGGTATCTTTTTCATTTTAATGAGCGAGGAAAAAGAGATAAAATAACTTCTCATTCCTTCTTCATAAATTTAATGAGCCTGAAGAAGGGAAAAACACGGGGATTTTTCAATTTAAGAGTGAGAAAGAGTCCCAAAAATATAGAACTCATATAGTCATCGTAGGAGTTTAACATCACTGATGATGAAAACTTGGGGATTTTTTAGTTCAAGAGCAATAATATATCCCATAAGAGAAAGTTCTCATAGTGAATTGAACATGGTCATTTATGCAATTCAGCCCTGAAAGTCCTTTCATCCAAGCATGAGTAATATTTAACAATATGTCGACATGGCACTTAATAAATAGCATATGAAATGAAATAATTTTACTTGAATGACTTTTAGTAAGATAATTCATAACTTCAGAGTGACTATAAGGAAGTTTTTGAGCCTCCTTTTTCGCCATTTGCATCATTTGAGTGCTATGAGAGTGTTCTAGAGCGAAAGAGGAGTAGATCTTCTCTGGATGATTGCGGGAAATCTAAGCAACCATTTGACTTGTTGTTTGTTCCAAGTAGATGGAAAAACCATTATCCTAAATTATTTAACATATTTTAGCTACATTCGGGGTGGGTTTTTGGATTTCAGGGAAGCCCTAGCACATAAAATGCGACTAATTCCCCCCTCTAGATCTAGAGGGGTGTTGAACGCCCTTCACAACCTAGAGGAGAGCATTAGTTCAGCCCGTTTTCCATAAAGGGGGGGGATTTAGTGCACGTGGGTGCAATCCAAAACCCTAGCAAGTGTTTAGCAAGCATTTCTACCCCATTTTGATTGATTTGTGTAGGTTTTAATCCATCATCATAAGTTTATGGAGAGAAGGAGCTCATGATCACTAGGAACTATAGATATTAAATCATCAAGAATGCATACATGCACTGCGTAGATGTGGCTTAATGAAATATGCAGGGCTTGACTTGATGAAATTTCAGGAAGAACTCCTAAGTTGGACAATTTAACGATGGGATGAATATCAAGGGGTGTTCTGGATTGGGGGTCATGAGCTCTTGACTGATAGAGATGACATCTATTTTTTGATTGGTTTTCCATGCAGAGGTGCACAAGGAAACTTTACTTGGGGGAAGGACAGATTGATAGTCCACATTAGAGTTGATCCAGGCTTATTGCATACCTGAGAGTGAACTAGTGAGCAACAGGGTCCCTATCAAGCAGATTAGGTCTAGGTCTATGAGGGCCATATTGTGGATGATCGTACACTTGGTGGGGTCCAAGAGTCCCCACATTGTGAAAAAAGCCCAATTGTTGCTTGCTATTGATTATGTCTAGCCTCATATCTTTAACTGGCGTGACGTGGTTCTTCATCAACTGAAGGAAAAGTTGATGGCATGCAAGATTCAAACCCAATGGTGTTTTGGGTATGGTACTCTAATCATGTCATTTATACTTGAGAGGGTTCCTATCATGAGACTATGGATAAGTGTGGGTCTACTTGATTCAAGGGAGCCTAGGCATGGTGTTATATAGGAAAATGACCTCCTCATCAACTCAGAGGACAAAGACATGATGAATGAAGGAATGACCAGGTTCACAAGCCCAGTTCTCAAGCTAATGATGTCTAGACACTATCAACCTACTTTATAAAGCTTCAAAGCAAGTTTAAGGGTGCGTTAGTGCCTAGAGTAACTCTACTTGCTACCTCGGCAATAGAATTAGTGAACCTACATCATTTACTATGGGTCAAAAGAGTGAATTGATTGAGAAAATATCCATATATTCTCTCCTATGTCCGCTCATAAAATCAGGGAAACATCAGAACTCGACCTGTTTGGGGGAATTATTAATTCCTAATGGAGTATGAAAATGAGAAAGAGCACTAAAGCATGGAAACATCACTACTTTTGCCTAATGGAACTCATGAAGGACTTGGGAACCCGAACCCTACATGCTATATATGCAAAGCTTGGGCCATTTTAAAAGAGGTCAAAACATTTGAAAGGATAATAAATTTGACTATCAAGAAGAGTCTTAGACTAAGGCATCAGAAGAGGTTAAAAAGGGAGAGAGAGAGGAGTTGGAGGGGTAAGAGAAAGCTGATGCAACTGATGGTTGTAATCACTCTTTCTAAATCAATATAGAACTGCAGTTGTGTTGTCGACTCCATGATGTTGGTAGTATAACTTGTTTATATGTTGTTCTAGTATCTTTTAGCATGAGTATCTTAGTTATATGCAACTAGATATCTTTTATATGTTCATGCATTTGTTTATGAAGGTTTTATGCTGTGATATTATGCTTGTCTTTACTATGTGCAGGTTTTGATCTAGAGCCAACTCAGTGGTCTTTCGCCTAGCTATGTTGCACTCTATAGCAACACCACACTAAGACTCGAGGTAATAATTCCTTCTCTCTTTGGTATTCATTTGATAAACATAGATATGCATGTATCTTTGTGATAGCTACAACTAATATAACTGTCTACCGAGGATCCGGGAAAGATCCTTGAGGGTTTTCTACATCACCAAACACCCATCCATTAATCCCTATAGATGAATTGGTGATTCCACTGAGGACTACACTTAGTTCTCGCTTTTTCATAGAAAGTTCCTAGATTTCTCTTTCTTCTAAGCCTTCCTGTACTTCTTCATTCCCTTTCTAACCACTCAGGACCATGCAGCACCCTTCTCTCATTGCTTAGCCCTAGATCTGATCCCCACAACCTATTTTGTGAGTGGTTTTCCTCATAACATAGGTTACTAGTGAAAACAGTGCTTTATAAAGCAATTTTCCCTCAAAAATAGAGCGTTAGTTCTAAAACTAACTCTCTATATCCTCTAGTACAGAGAGTTAGTCAACCATTTCTTGATAAAGAAGTTACCCTGTGAACTCATTGATTGGGAAATTTGCTTATAGACTGATCAATGCTCTACAGCTGCACTTGTTTGACTGATCTGTTTCTTAAACAATTTTTTTTATAGGAAAATAGCTCCCTGAAGGAGGTCCTAATCAATCCATGGGGCACCCTACTCATAACCTCAAATGAGTGAAGGGGGCACTGCTTATCCTGGGGACACTTTTATCCACTAGCCTAACAGTCCCTATGGAAATCCACAATACAATACCATACCCCAAGGCACCTACTATACCACGCAACCTATGTATAATATTGGGAACTACATAATGGGAGGACCGCAAGGATCTTCAAGCCATATGTCATTGCCTTGGTTCGATTCAGGGGCATCAAACGCTTTGCCTGTTTTGGCAACCCTAGATATCCCTGACTTGTACAAACTTACAAATGGCCCCATCTATCATAACTTACTTTGGCTGCTAATCCCACATAAAATACTGACAGACATCCTGAAGTTCGAAGGGAAACAAGGGGAGGATCATGTACACATATCACCACCTATCATCTGTGGTGTGTTTCTAACTCCATGGTGGATGATAGTATCTGGTTACGTGTTTTTCCCTACACCTTTACTGGCAATGCAGCCAAGTGGTATATTGAGTTACCATGCATGTCAATCAATACCTTTGGCACTCTAGCGATGGAATTCTTAAAGCACTTCCAGCTACCCATCCGCTATGAAAATGGGACGAAAGTCCTCACTTCATTACGTCAGGATACTACCACCCACATCTCTGATCATATACATGAATGGAGACATAGGCAAAGGTTATTCAAAGCTCCCCTCCCAGACTATCTATTAGCAGATTGGTTCTGCAAGTTTCTACTCCTCCAAATCACTAAAGATGTCATATTAGGTGGTGCGCTCACCTAAGACCAATCCATTCATCATGCCTCACACTTATATCTAATATATTCACAATCTGGAAACTCCAATGCTTCCACTACTCAACAACACAGAGTGCAAGCCAATGGGATTATCGGTGCAACCTCCGGTGCTGCTATAAAACAAATCAACACTCACATTGTCGAAATGTTAGTGGACCCCTCTACCAAATCAACTTCTCTTCCTACCACCACAATAAAATCTATGCAGTGCACAAAAAAACCCAGTGGTAAGAACAAGAAGAATAAGAAAAAGACTGCTCCTTCTGAAGAGCAGTTAAAAAGCAGCAAAACCCAAAACAGAATGTTGTTGTGTCATTTGACGATGGAAAGGATAAACCTACCATATTCCCTTACAAAATCTACACTAAAGACCACATGAACTATTTCTCTCCACGTCTTCAGAAAAGCAAAGATTTCATTGCTAGAAAGGACATTGGCAGGACCCCTGTAGTCTTGAATAATCCTTTCCCTGCTCAGTAGCAACAACACCTTATTGCAAACCAACAACAATTGATCCGAATTGGATCCATGAAGAAAAATCAGAGAACCATCACTGTATCAAATCAGGACAAAACTTCAAATTCAAAGAGCATGGAGCGATCAGAAAAACCTTTGACAGTGGTAGTTGGCAGCCAGCGTGGAACGACAAGGACATCGGTCAAAGTGCGCTGACCTAGGCTTATGGAGACTATGCAGGAGGTGAAACTAGCCCCTTGGAAGCCCAGATCCAGAAAAGGAGGCAGTTTTTGATGTGCGATTAGCACATCGCTAGGCAAAACCCCTCGAGAAGGAGAGGCCCCGAGCGCTCAGTCGCATGGGAGCTGGGAAAACCATGGGGAAAAGGCTAAAGGCTAAAGGTGGGACCAGCACTCCAAAACTGGTGGTATTTATCGGGGGCACCCTTGGGTGGTAAGCAGATTTTTCGAAAAAGGAGCAATTCCACTCAGTGCCTGATGCATGGTAGGTGGAGGAGAGAGAAAACCACCACTCATCGCAAGCTAACGATCGAACAATTCAACTGCATGAAATGATAGAATGGTGTCGGATCTAGGGGATTCAGACCTAATGGCTAAGATCGTGCCCGATGGGAAAGATGGAATTGACAAGGGATTAAGCCATGATATGTAATAATTTGCGGTCCAATTTGACCGCGAGGTAGCAGATGACTCATTCCACAACGTAACTGAAGAGCTGAACCAATGAGGAAAAAGCTGGCTTAGTTCATAGGAGGACAAGTGGCCACTCCCTGTGAGCCTGATGATGCCGTCGAGACAGGGAACTCCAAGCAAAGCTGTAGCAGGCAATCCGACAGAGGTGGAAGGGGAATCGAACAGCCATGAGATTGAATGGCTTTAAAGCCATGAATAGACAAAGAAGAGGACACCGAACACCGAAGATGGAGAAGAGAAGAAAAGGAAGAAGATAGAAAAAATGAAGAAGAGACAATGAAGCAAAGAGCAGAAAGAAGACAGAGGGCTGAGCTGACCAAAGGCAGCGTTGAGCAGTAGGAGCTTGAGATATTCAAGTGATCCTTGAGAGGATTTATCAGGAATAAGCACCACATTGGGCTTCTTCCATTAAAGACTAGAGAGGTCAAGATCTGGTAAGGGAACGAGTCTGTGCACTCTAGTGGCTTGGGGAATCCAAGAACCACCCTTCCAGGCAATTCTGTTTCAGGAGACTCATATTGAGCTCCTTCATTGTAATTCTTTGCTTTAAGAAAAAATAAAATAAGGGCACCACTGAAAGCTGGACCGGAGATGTAGCCCTGGAGGATAGGGTGAACTCCTTATTAATTTTTGTGTTCTTGTATTTTCTTACTGTGTTTCTCTACTGTTTTCTATGTCAAGTATCTGTGTATTTGCAATCTGATCG
The DNA here is from genome assembly GCA_000404065.3 of Pinus taeda. Taxonomy (NCBI): domain Eukaryota; kingdom Viridiplantae; phylum Streptophyta; class Pinopsida; order Pinales; family Pinaceae; genus Pinus; species Pinus taeda. The sequence goes on from APFE031623849.1 coordinate 29,395, forward strand.
ATCTGTTGCCTAAATAACATAGACACACACCACCACATGAGTCTATAATACCTTCATTTAATAAATCTTTAACTGAGGTCACTCATCGGGTGATTATCAGATCAGCAACCCCCACAAGGGGGCAATGGAAGTTCGCAACATCCTTTAGCTGGTGAAGGACCATCTACCATTTACACCTTTGAAATGGTAGACCTACAAACTAGAGCCAAATATTATGGAGCTCCAGTTGCTCATGCAGAGGAACCCTTCTCAAGTCAAAACCCACCGCCACCTAACGATCTTTATATCGAAAGGTTGGTTGGTGACCTTGTGATTCACCCCCCTAAAGGGGCACTTCGACACACAACGCACAATACGTCTACACGTGCTGCCTAAAACTACAATATTTTATAAGACTTAGCGCAAGCACCATTAGCTATGTCAGTGCTTGACGTATTACAAACATGTCTAGGACAAAGGAAAGCTTTTCTTTTGTCTATTAGTGGTATCGACCCTCGGGATTCCATGCTTTCAATTCTTGACACGGAAAAATGTAAACCTCCGCTTTCAAACCAGCTTGCATTTCAAGTGCAAATTTTTTCAGAAGGAAAAGGAATACATAGAACTATCGTTGATGAAGGTGCTTCAACCTGCATAATGTCGGCTTCATGTTGGCTCGCTTTGGGTTCTCCAACCCTATCCCCACCATTGAATTCCATTAAAGCTTTCGACAGCCACACTTTCATCCGAAAAGGTTACCTAGCTAGCTACCCCATCATCTTGAATGGGAAAATGGTAATGGTGGACATCGAAGTCATAGATAGAAAGCTTGACTATAATCTATTATTGGGTCACAGTTGGACTTATGCCATGGCTTCCATTGTGTCTACTGTCTTTCGCATCATCCTATTTCCATCGGATGGAAAGATAGTCACAATGGACCAGATATCCTTTTGCACCCTTGATTATTCCCCGTTACCCAACCGCTCTGTACCTTTAGTGGGTGGTGTACCTAACACTTACGTTAGTATCGATACTAGTCCATTGAAGGGCTCTTCCCTGATGGGTTGTTTCCCTCTTCTGCCACTAGCGTTTCCACAGACGGTCAATATGGTTTCATCCATTTCTCATGAACCGACCGATCCTTGGATCCTACTGGCCCCTTCAGACATTGACACTTACGGAGAACAAATGCCACTGTCACCAGCTGAATTGTCCTACCAGGCCATTCAATTTGAATCCGAGTCTCTAGTCACTTTGGTCACAACCAACGGTACCCACTGCTCCTTCCATAATTGCTCCTTTTGATCCCCTCAATCAAGTCCTACCTACAGATGAAGCTATTAGAGAGATCATGAGTTTAGAATAGCGACATTGAGAGGACTCGTACCATCATGTTTCGATATCTGATTTAGACATGATGCCTCTTCAAATCCTATCATCTGACACACCTAAAATGATTTCCTCACCTTATACGACTAACAAAACTTTGGACTCTAAAGGAAATATGGGCAATATTTTGAAGACATTCCTCATTGATATTTATGTCAAGACATGCATCATAGAAAATATATAAATTGGAGCCAATCACAATCCTTAGGAAATTGCAAGCTTCACCTACCCTTTTAAGGATTTCCACGATGTTTTTCCTTGGTCTTATGAGGAATGCATGGCATAGACCTTCTATTGTCAAGCACGAGATGAAGAAGCATCAAGCATTATTTTTATGGTATTTTTCTTGCTTGTTAATCCGAAAAAACCCCGAGTATCCTTCTTTAGGCTCATTAAAATACCATGAATAAGAGCGAGCATTCTTTTTATGGTATTTTTCTTGCTCATTAATCTGAAAAACCTCGAGTCTCCTTCTCTAGGCTCGTTAAAATACTACAAAGAAGATATGAGTATGTTATTTTTTGGGACATTTTCTTGCTCTTGAACTAAAAAATCGTTGATTTTTTCATCATTGGGCTTGTTAAACACTTACGATGATGGTCCGAGCAACTATTTTTCGCTTTTTTCTTGCTCCCTAAACTAAAAAAGATCAATTGACCATTATTTTTTGGGACTTTTTTCTCACTCATAAAACTGAAAAGACCCCGAGTTTGTTCTTCAGGCTCTTTAAAAAATTATGAAGAAGCTCTGAGCATTGCTTTTAGGAACTTTTCTTGCTCGTTAAATAAAAAAAACCCCGAGTTTTTGTCATTGGGATCGTTAAACATTTACAATGACGATATGAGCGCTTTCTTTTTTGGGACTATTTCTTGATCTTTAATAAAAAAATACTAGAGTTTTTCTCTTCTTCAGGCTCATTAAATCAATGGAGAAGGAATGTACAATTCTTTTACCTCTTTTTCCTTGCTCACTAAACTAAGAAAGATGCCTTGACTTTTCTTCAGTTGACTCATTAAAATTCGATGAAGGTATTGAGTTTTTTGTCATGTGACTCATTAAAATTTCACCACAAATATCAAGTTTACTCCATCTCCTCGTACTCGTAACAAAATGAGGCCAGCATCTATTGAGCATAGCTTTATCTTCATCCAAACTTAGTAGATTAACTCATGGAAAAGGAATTGTTCCAGGTATACTATTAAACTTTTGTCGCACTCAGTTAAAACTATGACAAAAGGACCACCCTGGAGTCGTTCTTTATGATCTTTTTAGACTCTCTAAATATGAAAGGACCACTGAGTTATCTCATCTAGACTCATTAAATTACACATATGAAGGATAGAGTTTCTCTTTTTACAATCCTTTTTAGACTCTTAAAACATGAAAAGATCGACGAGTTTTCTTGTTTGGACTCATTAAACTAATCAGATAGGGCATAGAGTTGTTTTCTTTACGATCCTTTTCAGACTCTTAAAACATGAAAATATTGATGAGTTTTCCTATCTAGAATCATTAAAATAATCAAATAGGGCATATATTCTCTCTTTTTATGGTCCTTTTTAGACTCTTAAAACATGAAAATATCGATGAGTTTACCCATCTCGACTCACTAAACTAATCAGACGGGGAAGTGGACAATACAAATGTGTTATGTTCCGTATTTTGAAAGAGTTTTTTTGCCAGCAGTCACTCCCTTGAGCACAGTACTCCCTCAGATAAACCTTCCTTATGATGGCCTCTTATATGAATCTTACCATCTTATGGGTTTAGCCTATATACCCTAATGTTCTTGCATCTCTGTATCCTAACACTCTTTGGTGTTCATCAGTCTAATGCTGCATGGTTAAAATCATTGTCGTTCTTTCTATTATTCAAGGGAAGACCTTTATCTTATGTTTCCTTAATCAACCCATTAAGCATATCCTACCATCATGCCCTTTGTCGCTTTGACCCAATGCTCAAAATATTCCTCAAAAAACAATAATTCTTAACCCATTTCGTGTGGACTAATGTAGGACATCTCATTGCCTACCTTTCAACAGCTCTCCTCCTATCGACTTCAACACTCTATCAAGGAAGAAGACCCAGAAACACATCAGTGCCTTCGTACTTGCAGACATCAGTGGCAGGTCACCATGTGTTTGATCAGGGGTTTTCATTATTGTCTCCTGATTAAATGATTCTACAAGTGTTCGATGACAAAAGCATTTTTGGCACTCGCTATTGTATTATGCATCTTGGAGACCATCACCATTATCAGTGGCCATCCTCACATATGTTAATGGTCTCCATTACTAACTGGTAATCAGAATATTCCGTGCATGTTTGACATCAACGCCTATATTCACAAGTAACGATCTATGTTGTTCGGTGAAGTAGAAATAAAAACCTTAGGGTAGAGGCTTACATCATTTAGCCTTGTTTCCTCTCCCATGTTGCATTTATTGTTTTCTAGAGACAGCTCATCGCAATGATCCTATTATGACATAGGTTTTGCGTTGTGCTTATCAGCAGCCAGCATCGTCATATCTCTTTTCTAAGAAAATGACTCAGACATAGCTACTTAGCGTGGGAATGCCCGACTAAGGACATTATTTTATAAGAATAGCTTCAGCGTGAATCACATATAAATGACCTTTGTCGACGCGTTTCGAACCAACTAGTGTGGTTCATCATCAGGACAAGTTGAAGACACAGACCTGGCCTAGCAATTTAAATAGACTGAGCAGAGACTCCAACGACTAAATAACGGCTATTTTTGACCCTAGGACCCAGCCCAACTTTTATTAATAAATTTAATATTATTATTATTTCTATAATATTAAAATTGATAAAACAATATTCTATTTCTAGAAATTAGTAAAATTAGGTGTGTTGACTGGAAACTAACGTAATTCATTTGATTAGATAACATAAGGTTATTAATAAATTAATATTAATGGTTAGTTATTAGTTTGAATGATTACCTTTTGAAGAACTTATATTATTATTATTACTTTTATAATATTAAAATTATTAATATAATAATGTGTTTCTCGAAATTAGTAAAAATTAGTTATAATGAATAGTAATTTACCTAATTAGATAACATTAAGATATTAATAAATTGGTTATTATAAATTCATTATTTGATTAAGTGATTTCTTTATAAGAAGAATATTAGGTTACATAAATAAATTACCTATTCTTATTCCCAAAAATAATAATAATAATAATTTCAAAACCATGCCCTCAGGATTTCGGATAAGGAGAACCTGGATAGAGAGAGATCCCACCTCCTTGATGTCTTTGTGGAAAACGGATATAGTAGGCACCTAGGTCGGAAAGCTTTCCTTAAAGCCTCTAAAAATGCGTTGATTAAGAAAGAGCCTAAGGAGCGCCAGCTAGGTATCCATCTACCCTATATCCAAGGGACCACAGACAAAATTGCGCGGATCCTTATAAAGTTTGATATTCCCTCCACCTTCAGACCCCTCAGAACCATCCGCAATTCCCTGCGGTCGGTGAAGGATCCTGTTAACCCCAAGGACATGAAGGGAGTGTATCTGATTCCTTGCTCCTGTGGGACACCCTATATAGGGGAAACAGGGCGCTCCATCCAGCAAAGAATTTGCGAGCATGCAGCAGACCTGAGGCATGGAAGAACAAAATCCTCAGCCCTAGCAGAGCATGAGGACAAGACTAAGCATCACGTCTGCATCGAGGAGGCCAAAGTCATTGCCAGGGTGGATCGGTTCCATCATCGCAAGTTAAGGGAAGCTATTGAAATTGAGCATAGACCCAATAATCTCAACAGAGATGATGGCTGGAAGGTCAGTAGAAATTGGATCCCCGCTTTGTCGTCTTAGGGTTTCTTCCTTCCCCCTCTATTCATCCAGGATGCTTTCTTATCGATCGATAAGTTTTATCTTATCAAGTTTTCTTGTATTATTAAGGCATTTAGTTATCATCCTTTTTTATTTTACCAGTTTTTGATGAGGATCTTTTTCCTGGATTGGTTGTTGATTAGTTTATTCATAACATCTTTAGTATCAGGGTATCTAGATTTTGATGTATTCCCTTACTTATGTGATTGTCATTGTAGTTTTATTTATGATTACTACCTTGAGTTATTTATTTTCAGCTCCTTAACCTAGCGGTAATATGTTTGGCCCTTCTAGATTTTTTCTATTGCAAGGTGACATAATAATACATATTTATGTATAAATAAAATAAATTTATTTAATTTTCAAATCTAACCTCTTATGTATAATATTAATATGTGGTGAAGATAATAAATCTTATAAACACAAAAAGGTTTAATATTACAATAATAGTAAGTAGTATAGTTTTTATAATAGTTAACATACCTTTAATAAATAATTCATGCATATATGTAGTTTTTAATTGCCTAAATAAATTCTTACTGTTTTTATTTATTTTATTATTGGTTTTGAAATTATTATTATTATTATTATTATTGGGAATAAGAATAGGTAATTTATTTATGTAACCTAATATTCTTCTTATAAAGAAATCACTTAATCAAATAATAAATTTATAATAACCAATTTATTAATATCTTAATGTTATCTAATTAGGTAAATTACTGTTTAGAGAGTTTTCGGCGAAATCACATAGAAAATAATTTGTCGACGCGTTTCGAACCAACCAGTGTGGTTCATCGTCAGGACAAGGTGAAGATCCAATCCAGCTTAGCTAGTTAAATAGTGTGTGCAGAGACTCCAACGGCTATATTTACAACGGCTAATTTGACCTATTGACCCAAGTCAAACCAATAAAATCCTTGCTATATTTATTAATTAATATTATTCCAAAATTAGTTAAATTTGGTAAATTATATAATAAAATATTCAATAGTTACCTGTACTTGTATATATATCTATTAAAAACCTAACTAATTCATATTAAAATAATACCCTTGGTATACCATATAATTATTTAATAATAATAATATTTAAATTATAATTCATCTTTTAAATCTAATGGTCAAATTGAAATTAAAATATTTTATAATAAATTTAATAATTTCTATTAAATAAATAATTTAATAATTTATTATATAATAATATCATAGATATATTAAATTCCTATTATTTATAGAAAATTAGTTAAATTAGGTAAAATATTATTTGTTAATGTGCTTATTAATAAAAGTACATATATGTACCAAAAACGAAAATCAACAATATTGGTACAACATATATTTATTTAATAATACTAATTATTTATCATTTAAATCAAAGGTCCATTTGAAACTAAATTACTGAATTATATCCTCTATCAAGGAATAATTTAATAATTAATTTGCTAATTTATATTAAGTAATCTATATTTATTTGATACTTTATTAATTGTATATAATGTTATAATAGGATAATATTAATAGTATAATA
>APFE031623849.1:63361-102873 GCA_000404065.3 Pinus taeda
TTCGAGGGCCTGGACCTCACTCATCAATTTCTGCATGTCGAGGCTCGGAGCCTGCTCTGTAGATGGTGCTGGTGCTGTTGTTGATGTTGATGTTGCTGGTGTTGCTGTTGCTGCTTCTGTGGGAGGAGGAGTGGTCTTTGGAGGCTCATCAAGGTTTATAACCTCTAGAGGGGGCTGAGAAGTCTGGCCTCCCTCTTTCTGCTACAGGGTTGCCTGTAGTGCAGCCTATGTTTCTTCCAGCCTCCCTTCTGTCTGCACTAGTTGCTTGTGCAGTGCTACCAGCAATGTAGCTATCTCTTGTTCTTGCTTTTGCTGAGAAACATCATCTGTTTGGGGGTGAATGGTTGCTGGGAGCTTCACCTTCTTTCTCAGGGCTGCAAGGTTTGCATCTCTTATTTTTAGCAGCGTTTGTATGGCTTTGGATCCTTGGGGTCATTCCCAAGATCTATAATTATATCTTCCAAAGACTTGATCCTGTTGTCTTTGGCCAGGGAGGATGCTTTCTCCAACTCAAGTTGGGCAGTTGTATTTTTTAGGCTGTTTTCCAACCTTTTTGCCAACATTGCTTTTTCTGCCAATGTTGCATAGACCATTTCACCCGTTTGCTTATGAAGTTCTATTTGGTCCATAGGGTGGATGTCTTTTGCAAGAACCTCAAGGTTGGTTCTTATATAGTCTGCAGCTGACTATGGCTGCAACATGGTGGGCATGAAATGACTCATGGTCATTTTTCCTTCTAAGATGTTATAGGCTGACATAAGCATCTGCTGATTTGTGGGGGCCATCTTTAGCAACTGGTTGTAGATTTGGAGCCTGAGTGGCTCATTTCTCCTCTTGATATCAGTAAACTGTTGCTTGATGCCTACCTCGGGTCTCCTTTGATGGCTTGGGGAGCTGACCTCTCCTCCAATAGTTCTCCCTTGTTCCTGCTGAAAGGAACTGGCAGATGCCTCCATACTTGGTGGGTCCATTTCCAACGATTGCCCCATAGGCATTTCTTCCTCAGAGAGGGGATTTAATCTCTGCCTTTTCTCCCCTTGATTTGTGGACGTGGTAAGGGGATTCTCCTGCTCTCTGTCCCTCTTTTTTCCTCCTTTTGTGGAGTTTGAAGCACTGAGGTCTCCACTGTCTTCTCTTGCCCAGAAGGCATGTTCTCTTGAGCCTGTTGCTCAGTAGGTGCTGGGGCTTTAGCCATTTGTTCTTGCTGCATAAGTTGCCCCTCTTCTTGAGGTTCTTCTTGCCGTTCTTGTTGCTGTTCGACCTCCTTTTCTACTTGCTTCCCTGTTTGTTGCTCTGTTCTAGGAGGTGGCTGTTCCTGCTCCACCTGCTTGCCCTTATCTTTATTTGTTTCCTGTTGGGCAATTTCAGCTGCTTGCTACTGGGCTGTGGAAGATGAGGCAGCTGCTCCAATTTGCCTTTGATAGGAGGAAGAAACCTACCCACAATGTTCCAAGTCAGCCTTTTTTTCAAGATTGCTTGCTTCTCTTCTTAGCATTTCTTCTTTACCAATTGGCTCTTCTAAGGTGCCTTCTTTCCAGCTTAGGGCATTGGCATACTTCTCAATATGAGGCAGTTTCACATGAACATAGCCACCCAATTTGTATTTTATTCTCCTAAGGGAAATGAAGTGATTAGGGTCATAAGGCACCCACTTGAAACTGGTTTGAAGTCTGAGGGTCTCTAGGATCCTATTAGCTTCCTTCCATCCTTCCTCATCCTTATTGTACAAAAAGGGGCCCAACTAATTTCTCACCTTTAGTTGCACCTTCTTGCTTTTACTTTTGAAATGGAAAAAGTATGCATTTCCAAACTGCCTGAAGTACTCTAGGGAAAAGAGTCTCATAGGGACGTATCTTGGCAGCTTATAGGGATTCAGCTCATAGCCATATACTCTAATTACTGTGTGGTGTTGGTAGAAGTACCAATCACCAATGCTGTAGGCCTTTGAGAGTTAAAGAATTATCTGCATTTCCTCTGTCAATCTGGGAGGAGGGACACCCAACAACAAGGTCATAGCTGGATGAATGAAAAGATCAATGAATTCACAGTAGGTGTAAGGTGAATAATGCAGAAGATGGCAAACTGAAGACCAAAACACAACCGACCTTGGGCTTCCCTAGGCATCTAGCTTTTTTAGAGGGACAGGGAAGGCATCAGGCTGATAGAACAAGAATAAATGATATATGTACCTAGTGTATTTAAACACCTTTTCCCTCTCCAGATTCATTAATTGCTCTTGAATCTTATTGGCAATAAAAGTGGCAAAATCATAATGTATAGCAGGACGCATTCCTGGGGAGAAAATGGACAACATGGCCATAATGGTTTCATCCACATCCTCATATGACCCATAACCCAAGATGTAACTGATCAAATCTACCAACATTTTTCCCAGCTCATTAAGATATGGATATGTTATGGGAAGGGCAGTGCTCATAGATTGATATTGAGGCTGAAGAAACAATTGATTAATCCTGGCAATCTGATCACTGGACAACTTGCCCCCTTTTGTTATCAAATCACGGATGGAGAGAGGAGTTACAGGTTTTGTGGTGTGAAAATGGAGCATTTCATTGATGGCCTCAAGGGTGATATGGAACAATACTGAGCCTGAGGGGTTGAGGACGGCTCTCTGACAGGTGTTCATAGCTCGACATGCATTGATTTATCAAGTCTGGGAGGACATTGACTTGAGGAAGGTTATAAATGGGTATGTGGGCATCCCAAATTCCTAAGGTATCATTCCCACTGAGATATTGGGCCTTTAACTCATTCAACATGTGAATATTGAATTTGGCTATCATGGCTATGGAGTCTAACATCTGGTAATCTCTATCACCTAGGGCTTTCCACTCTGGCTCTCTGTGTGGGGCATTCAGAGGTTGAACATTCAGTACTATTGGTGTTTCCATGGCTAAGCAGTAGTTATGACTTGGTACTGACCTGGTTTCAGTAGGCAGGAAAACACAGAGGGCTAATTTTGTAGAAGTAAAGCCAATTCTAAGGGAAATGAGGTAACTGTGGTGACAATCGTGTGAAATTCTCAAAGGGAGTTAATTGTGTGACTGCAGGGACTGGCCACTCTGTTTTCCTTGTGAATTATGCCTTTCAAGTTTACCGTCCACGAATGCGTGGACAGAGTGGGAATTTAGGGAAGGGTGACTGTATATGGGTTCAACAGGTGAAATTCGACCCTGCAACTGTGAGGAATGCTCGTTTTTCCGGGGATTTATTGGGAAAAACAGGTTGTCTCACTCTTGTGAATTCAGTTCTGGAGAAATATGGACATAACTTAGCTCTGAAAGGATGCTCTGGGTAAATACCTGGTGAAATTGCCGGCAATGGTGAGAAATACAGGCTGGTTGGAGGCGGCAGCATTCTTTAGGTCGACTTCTGCAGGTTGGCGACAAATGGACGTAATTTTCATGCAGAGGAGAGCAATAGTTCTTTCAGCGAAAATGAGAAAAAACGTGAAAATTGGCTGAAATATGGACTTTTTTGCTTATTGGCGCGCTTTTTGGATGACGTGAGCATGACGTCATCAGGTGGGGTCAGGGTCGAGTGACGTCAGCATGACATCATCGGGTGACGTGGCAGTTTCTGAGTGGTCCACGGGGATTGCACAGGTGGGGACACGTAGGAGTGCTAGCGGTCGGGGGTGCTAACAGGGCGCCAAGTGGAAGTGATGTGGGCGGGTCGTGGCGCTGGCGTGGGCAGGCGGTATTGTAGAGTGGTAAGAGGGTTTTCTCGGACCGCCCTCTATACGGTCGCGGTATTGTCAGAGGTTGCTCTGAGAGAATATAAGGGTGATGCGTGGCAGAGGCCTGACGTCACCCTCTCACAGTTTCTCGGAAGGTATCTTTCGGTCACGGATGCCCGTCCGACATCATGTGGGCCATCGGATGGGAAGGCCCAGATCTAACGATCGACGGGTTGATAAGATGCGCGGGTAATACGGACTACGGGGAAGGATAAAATATTATTTTGTCTGAAATTCGCGCCTGGTGGAACTTTGGAAAAAGTGGGTTTTCTTGGGTTTTTGCAGCGTTACGGGTTAAATGGGTTTTTACAAAGGTTTATTTACAAAGCGGGGTTAAGGTTATTAATCCGAGAAAATCTCGAATTAATTACAGGAATAATTCTTTGTCGCTCTTTGGGTTGCGCTTAAATGTTTTAGCACTCAAAGACCTTCAAAGTCATACATAGAGCTATAATGCTCGGGGAAGGGGATACATAGATTTTTTGGGTTCTTGCAAAGTTTTACATAGTAATAGGGGGAATAGGGGGTATAAGGAGTTACATAATGATAGGTTAGTAGTTAATATGGATGAAAAGTGGGTGGATGAGGGAGGTAGAATACTAAGTTCTTTATATGAAATTAACTTAGTTTTGGGGAAGTAGATCAAAATGAAAAGAATTTTTGCACAAGAAATGTGGCTATTACAGAAACTAGAACCAACAAAAGACTTTGATTTTCTTTTTGTACATGGGTGGCATAGGGATGTAAGTTATGAATGTGATAGGGGGTGATTAGGAAGTTAGACATGCTCCATTAGGCTTCTGCAAGACTGCTGCAAATAGGCCATTTGTACTGGCACCATGTTTTTACCTTTGCTTTAGGCCAGTGCAGTGCCATGAACCAAACTTTCTGCAACCCCCTCTACCTACCCATTCTATTTCCTAACATTTTTTGTTACTCCAAGGAGGGTGCACTTAGATTTGCAAACCCTTTTGTGCCTTTTCTTTTCCTTTGGCTTTCTTTTGATTTTCTATCTAAAGCTACCCTTATTGCTTCCAAAGTCCCAGATTAAACAGTTGGGAACCTTCTTTCACTACCTATCTACTTTACCTACCAAGATTGAGTTGTTTGGACAGGTTTCTTTCTCTTATATACAACAAAAATTAAAACATGGCATGACCCAGCTTAGGCTGTTGGATCACCCATTCTGAGGTAAGGCAGCATCAACCAAATTTGGGTATATTTTCACTACCAAAATAGGAGATCTTTGTGTCATCAAAGTAGATCATATTGGCACTTCCCCTGCCAATCATGAAAGATGAAACCTATTGGTATAGGTATCTAATAGAAGTGTCAGAGTATTTTGTGATTACTGCTTTCTTCTATTTTCTACTACAACATTATGCTAAGTAGTTTATTTCAGAAAAAGTAGAGTAGTTGTTTTATTTCAATTCTACAAATATAGATTAGGCATTTCCTGCTTTCATTCCCATTCTGCAATTTCAATTTCAGCAAGAGTATATTAGGCATTTCCTTCTTTCTTTTCAATTCTACAGTTTCCATTTCAGCAAACATAGATTAGTCATTTCCTGCTTTCATTTCAATTCTGCAATTTCCATTCCAGTAAAGTAGATTAGTCATTTCATTGCTTTCATTTCAATTCAGCAATTTCATTTCAGCAAGTTCATTTCAGTTAGTTACAGTTTGTTGTTCAATCCATTTCAGTTTTGCAGGTACAAGAAGAAAAAACAAAAAACAAAAATCACCCAAAATAGAGATTTCCTTTCATGCCTCGTAGGAATAGAGACAATTCAAGAAACCTCCTAGCCAACACCCCCACCACATCACTAAGTCACCCTTCTCTCTTCTTTAGTGGCAGTGATCCAGAAGAACATATAGGTGAACCTCCAGAGATATATGAAGATCCTATAATAGAAGAAGAGCAAGAAACCATTCCTCCTGAGACCATGGCTGAAAACAGAAATGTTAGAGGAAATGGGGAAAGAATAGAAGGTGTCTTTCCTATCTGAGAGACCAATGGGGACACTAAAATGAAAAACATAAGTCCTTCAGCCTTACCTCACTTCCATGGATTGACTACCGAAGATCCTGATACCTTTTTGTTTGAATTTTTTGTTCTCTGTCGAACCTATGACTATGCAGAAGACGTGCAGAAGTTGAAACTATTTCCTTCTACCCTCAAGGATGCAGAATTGCACTGGTTCATGGGGTTACCTAGAAACAACATCACAACTTGGGCTCAAATGCACCAAGCCTTTAACAACAAATACCCAGACTACTGTAGGTCAAATGATACCTAGAAATAAATCTTTTCAATGACCAGGGGAAGTGATGAATCTTTAGAACACTATGAAGAGAGGTTTAAGCTCAGTTATAAAAGGGCCAAGTGCACACTTGACCCCGAATCTCTGAAGTTGGTCTTGCTCAGAGGAGTCCCTGAAGACCTTCTAAATACCCTCCATTTGCTGGCTGGGCGAGACATCTACCAAGTACCTTATGATGACATAAAGACTGTGTTTTGAAACCATTCTAGGTCAGCCACAAAGAGAGGTAAGGGAAGTCAACCTTTAGCCAGTACATACTCATCCAGTTCATCCCTTAGAAGCAAACTTTAGAATCGGCCGGAAAATTTCAAGAGCGAGATGAGGTAGACTCTTTCCACACAAATGGATACCTTGCATATCAAGAGGAAACAAGAGGAAGCCGAGAGGGCTTTGGCCATAGTTTGTCCCAGGTCCACTAGAAAGCATCCTAGGAATGAATGGCCATTGCACTCTCTAGAAGTGTGTTCAATCTGTGAAGAAGACCATCCTACAAATCAGTTCCCTTCCTTGCCTAGACTTAAAGCTGCATATTAGGGGGCCGAAGGAGCCATTAAACCACTCTATTTCATGAACCAAAGGAGGCCACATGGACCCCGACCTTCCCAGTAGGGAATGCAAGGGACATCCCAGACCTATTACAACCACAATCAAGCCACTTCCATGCCTTCTTAGGGTCCCCCTACTCATCCTTCCTAGTCCATGCACCCTCCTTGGTCGTATCCATCTCAATACCATGCTCCTCCAGTTTCTCATTTGTTTCGCTCTTATGCTCAGCCATAGCCTCAGAGGAATGCACCTTATCAGGGGTGGAGGCCCCTGTAAAACTCTCCTCCCGCTATTTTGCCTCCACCACTTGCTCAACCACAACCATTGCCTCCTGCTCCACCATGGCAACCCCAAAGACCTGCTCAACTGAACTTGAACTCCAATAACAGATAGGCACAGAAGGTATACAGTGGAGAAAAATCATGCCCAACCTATGCTATGGAGATTTAGGAGATTAACCTATGATCTAGGAAGGTTCTCCCAGATATCGAACCTCCTCTTAAGGAGGATGAGGAAGAAAAATAGGAGAGTGAACCAAAAGTCATTCCACCCTTTCCTGAGAGACTAACTGGAACCAAACAACCGACCCTAGAAGAAATTGAACTTCTGGGAGAAGTGAAACAATTATGTGTGAAGATACCACTTCTCCAAGCCATAAAAGATGTGCCTATATATAACAAGATGATCAATGAGAAGTGCTTCAGGCACCCAGGCAGGCGCAAGAGAGATGCTCCAACTATCAATGTCATAGGAAAACTGTTCGACCTGATGTTGGGGCAGGTAATTTGTCTAAAATATATAGACCCTGTGAGTCCTGTAGTCGATGACCACATCAATGGCACCATAATCCCCCATACCCTGATTGATCTAGGGGCTGCCATTAGTGTGATGACGAAGGACACTATGCTCAAGCTCAACCTTCAGGGCTCCTTGAGAAAGACCACAACAGTGCTGCAGTTAGCAGACTGCTCCACCATGACCCCTGAGGGGATTGTGGAAGAAGTAATGGTCTCTATTGATTCTTAGGAGTACCCTGCTGATTTCCTAGTACTCCAACCAAAGGAAAACCTCACTGGGTATCCTCTCATCCTAGGAAGACCTTAGTTGGCTACTGCAGATGCCTACATCAGTTGTCCAGTTGGGAACATGACAATCAAGAATGGGCATATCTCCAAGCAGCTAGTCCTATATCGTCCTGCCCAACCTTTGTTAGAACATGATTTACCTCTCTAGTTGGAGAAGGGAGATGAGGATGATGTCTATTCCGCACCATTGTATATAGTGGAAGCTACCATGGGGGGGCCACAAACTAAGGATGATCTTATTGAAAGCTTGATTCAGAATCCACCCCCCAGTGTGTTGCCATTACAAGAGTTGGTGGAAGAAACCCAAGCATATACTTTAGTTGATCTCTGTGTGGCTGATCCGACCTCTCTCTGAGTTAAGAATGTGGAATTCGGCCTAGAAAGAACCTTGAAGATCAACTCATCCCTATCCACCTCTCAGGGGAAAGAACTATGTAGCTTATTGAAAAACTGCTTGGATGCTTTTACTTGGAGCTATAAGGAGATGAAGGGAGTCCACCGTTCAATCTGTACTCATCACATTTACATTAAAGAAGATTGTGAACCAGTGAGATAGCCTCAAAGGAGGATGAATCCAGCCCTTAAGGACATTGTCAAAGAAGAACTACAAAAGTTGTTAGATGTACGATTCATCTACCCCATCTCTGACAGCGAATGGGTCTCTCCTTTGGTGCTAGTGGGAAAGAAAAATGGGAAGTGGAGAATTTGTGTCGATTATCGAGAACTAAACAAGGCCACCAAGAAGGACCATTTTCCTTTGCCTTTCATAGATCAAGTTTTAGATGGCCTGGTGGGGAAGAAGTTCTTCTCCTTCCTAGATGGGTTTAGCAGGTAACCAAATCCAAATCAGCCCGGAAGACCAAGATAAGACAACTTTCACTTGTCCTTGGGGTACTTTTGCCTACTAGGTCCTTCCTTTTGGGTTGTGCAATGTTCCCTCCACATTCTAGAAAGCAGTACTGAATATATTTGCTAAACTGGTTCATGATTCGGTGGAAATTTTTATGGATGACTTTACCCCTTATGGTTCTAACTTGCAAGAAGCTTTGACTAACCAGGGAAAAGTCTTAGCCAAGTGCATTGAAATGAACCTGTCCCTTAGTCCTAAAAAATGCGAATTCCTGATGACTAAAGGGACTGTGCTAGGTCATACAATTTCTCAGCAAGGATTATAGGTGGATCCTAACAAAATTGCCATCATCCAAAGGGTCCCACCTCCTAAAAAGGTAAGAGATGTTCGGAGTTTCCTAGGCTTAGCAGGGTATTATAGAATATTCGTGAAGGTTTTTAGTAAGCTAACCTCTCCATTGTTTGGTCTTTTGGGAAAAGATGTTGAGTTCACATGGACTGACAATTGTCAAGAGGCTCTCGATACCTTGAAAAGTAAATTGGTGATTGCCTCAATTTTGAGAGGTCGAAACTGGGTCTTACCTTTCCACATTCATACAAATGCCTCGAACAACACGATAGGAGTATCCTTAGGGAAAGTTGATGAGAAGCTGCCTTATGCCATATCTTTTGTAAGTAAAAAATTATCCAAGGTAGAATTAAACTACACTGTAACCAAAAAAGAGCTCCTAGCCATAGCCCATTCCCTAAATAAGTTTAGACACTAGATCACTCGCTATCAAACATTTGTACACATTGATCATGTTGCAATTAGGTATCTAATGAAGAAACTGGATGTAAATGCTCATATTATTAGATGGTTACTTTTATTGTAGCAATTTGATTTAACCATTGTTGATAAGTCGGGTAAGGAAAATGTTGTTGCTGATTTTCTATCTAGATTAGATCTACGTGCAGGTGAAGAAGGAATGGTGGATGATCAAATGCCAGATGAACACTTATTTGCTATCTTAGTACTCTCTCCATGGTTTGCTGATATAACAAATTACTTGGTTTCAACATAGTTTCTACCACACCTGTCCTCAAAAGAGAAGAGCAAGATCGTGAGGAAAAGTGCCCCATTCACTTTGATTGGGGGCAATCTCTTCAAACATGGCCAAGATCAGATTTTGAGGTGATGTGTCAGGGAGGAGGAATTTTTTGACATTCTCTTAACCTGTCATGATGGGCCCTGTGGGGGCCATTTTGCAGCAAAGAGGACTGCCTTCAAAATTCTGCAAGCAGGTTACTATTGGCCCACTCTTCATCAAGTTGTTAGAAGATATATCAGCCAATGTGATGATGTCAAAGGATGGGGAAACATACTCCAAGGGATGAGATGCCCCTGCAACCTCAAGTGACTTTCGAGCCATTTGAGAAGTGGGGCATAGACTTTTTGGGTCCCATCAACCCTACTTCAAAACAAAAATCTTACATCATTATGTGTACTGATTACCTAACAAAATGGGCAGAAACAAAGGCGATCAAGGCAGCAACCGAAGAAAAGGTAGCTGAGTTTTTGAGAGAAAATATTTTCTACAAGTTTTGCTATCCAAGAGTATTAGTCATAGATCAAGGGAGTCATTTTACCTCCAATCTGATTGAAGACATGCTTGCATATCACAAAATTAAGCACATAAATTCCACCCCTTATCATCTACAAGCCAATGGATAGGTGGAAGTCACTAACAGATCTTTCGAAGAGATTCTGACCAAGGTAGTGAGCAGCAGCATAAAATATTGGGCCGATCGATTAGTTGAGGCCACTTGGGCTTATAAAACCACCTGGAAAACCACCATAGGGTTCACACCCTATGAGCTGGTCTATGGGAAGAAGGCTTTCCTGTCAATACAATTTGAATATAACACACTGAGGATGGCAGCTCAGCTGGACCTAGATCTCAGCCATGCACAAAAGGAAAGGTTACTTCAGCTACATGGATTGGATGAGCATAGATTATAGGCCCTTCTCCACTCAGAGGTAGTCCAAATTCAAAGAAAGATATGGCATGAAAGACACCTCAAAGAAAAAGAAATTCTAGGAAGGATATTGGGCGTTGTTGTATGATTCAAGATATAAGGATTTCAAGGGCAAACTAAGGACAAGATGGCTAGGACTGTACACAGTAGAAAAATGCAATGATAATAGTTCAGTTCTAATCCAGACCATTGATGAAGAAGCCATCCCAATACTTGTCAATGGGCATAGCTTGAAGATCTACAGGAAGCCCCTCTCCAAGTAAGAATTCATTGAGAATCTGAGTAAAGCATTGTTGGTAGTGGAGCAGGGCTCTGCATCCACTCCACCCACACCCTAAACAAGAAAAAGAAGAAAAAAGGAAAAAAACATAAAAAGAGAATAAAATATCCCTCAGTGAAAACCTCTTGGAGGCACCTAAGGTAGGAAGTGAGGGTGAAAAGCTCCTGGAGGCACCCTAGCTATCTCATAAAAAAAAAGAAAAAAAAAAGAAAAAAGAAAAAAACAGAAAAGAAGAAGAAGAAAAGCAGAAAAACTAATTTCTTTTGAATGCATTTCAGATTGTATGAGGGTCACAACAGCAAAAGGATGTGGCAAGGCTAAATACACCCTTGATAACTCGTTTCTCCATTGCCATTGTTTTTTTCCAGGCCCTAGTCTCACTGGTTCTAGAAATTTTGCATCCTACAGAAAGCTCTGTGCATTCTACAGGAGGCTCCTATAGAAACCACAGAGAGCTCGAAATAAAGTTCAGAAAAGAATCAGAGGGTTAGAAATTTGTCCAGAAGGCCTGTGGACCTCCATGCCACCATTCATCCTCCTAATTCTCATTCCATCCCTGCACCCCTACATTTCCACTCATTTTTTCCTTCCCTGCACAGAATACACAGAAATTTTGTTCCTTTTGTTTTAAAAAAAAAATGATGAATAAAACAACATTCTTAACTTGATTCTTACCTGATGCATTCTAGCTAATTTTTATTTCCTTCAGAACCTTCCTCAACTGTCTCTTTAGTCCCTCCTCAAACCTCAGCCAGAAATTTTAGAGGGAGACACAGTTACAAGAAAACCTGCAGGATTCATGTAACAGTTAATCCCTTTAAAAAAACAAGCTCCAGAGGCAGGGTTAGTGTAGCCAAGATGTATACAATGTGCAAGTAGCAGTTCTTGATCAAAGATCACTAGCATGGAGTAGCTGAATCACTAGTTCAGAGGCCACGAGCATCAATAGCAACAACAATCAAAGAACAAAGTGCCAAAGTCTAAGCATGCAGAGCACGGTAGTGAATAACAGGTAAGTGGCTAGACCTGTTCCTTTGT
Organism: Pinus taeda; assembly: GCA_000404065.3. NCBI lineage: Eukaryota > Viridiplantae > Streptophyta > Pinopsida > Pinales > Pinaceae > Pinus > Pinus taeda. Next base: position 75,263 of record APFE031623849.1, read on the forward strand.
TGCATGAATATGATTTATAAACTACATGGACCATTGAGATGGTCATGGTTAAATGAAATTGGTGGCAAGATAACTAGCCACCCTCGTCTAGTTCAAACAAGCCTCGTCCAATTCAAATAGTGTTTAGTGAGTGCAATCGGCACGTGTGGTCCGTCAACTCGGAAAGAAAAAACTAAAAATAGGTAGTGGTGGCGGCGTATAACGGGAATGATGGAAGTGATTGAGAGTAGGTGACATGAAATACTATAATGGCACTGGAGTAGGGACCAATGGTGTGGATGGGGATAACGTACCCTTCCTACCACCTCACCTCGTCACCGCAGAACACGCCATATGCTTAAGTACGTTGTAGTAGAAGCCTCCACCACATTTTTTTTTTCATTTGCATCGACGATTTCTTAGCTGCAAAAACTTACCTACCACCTTCAAAACCTCGAAGCAGTTTCTCTCTACCAGTTTTCAAAACCCTTCCACTTATCGGGCTCTATAGGAGCATTATCGCACTCTACAGGAGTGGAAACATAGTCTATAGGAGCCTTTATACAAGAAGGCCAGTGAGTAGCTCTGTAGAGGGAAAATTCGAAACTTTGTGTCAAATTTGAACTCGAAAGAAGGTAGGCTCGGAAAACCCACTCTGCATGTTATATATGCACAAAAGGTGATGGGATTTGGAGCGAAGTACTAAGTTAAAAAGAGAGAGAAAGTGAGAACATAAGTCTGCCTGTGTTTTGAAATATATATACAGTCTCTCTATTTTTACTCTCTGCACTGAAATTTTGTCTCTTTCTACTCCGGGGTATTCTATTGTGTAAAGAAGGGATGCAACCATAGAAAATCAAGCATGTAAAAAGGTGAATTTGCTTTGGGAAGTCTTTTTATTTTGTGAGAAAGAAAAAAAACTTCTGAGAAAGAAAAAACATTGTCCCTCTCTCTGTGTTGTTTTTTTTTAAATATTGATTTCCTCCAACAACCCGAGAAGTAAAGGAAGGTTGAGAACAGAGTTTGAAGGGCAGGAAAATTAAAATTTGTTTTTGAAAAGAAGAAACACAGAAAACTCTCTCTGGTTCTAGAAAAAACCTTGGATGTTCCTCTATTTTCGGGTTTGAAAATTTGTTGCCTTCCTCCTCACCCGAGAATTTTTGGTAGTCACTGAACATCATGACAGGGGGTTTTATGAGAAAGGAGCCTCTGAACTCCACCAAATTACATGAACAACCATAAGTGGTAGCCCTCTTTACCAGGGAAAATTGGATGCCTTTCTTTGAGAAATTTCATGGGTATGATGAAGAAGTTACAAAGGAATTTTTAATGTCTTTAAGACCCCATTCAAAAACCCATGCTATAGTCGGTTCTAGGGGTCTAACCATAGAGCTTACACCAAAATTCATCAGTAGAATTACAAGTCTTCCACTTGGGCTCCCCTGGAGCAAAGAAGAAAAACCACTAGGACAGGCTGCTAGAAAGATCTTTTTCCAGCCTAATGAACATCATGTGGAAGATAAGAATGGGATCAGAAGGACAAGTATACCTTATCCATGGGGTGAGGTTAGCTACTATATCATGAAATATATCTCCTGTGAAGGAAGATACAATATAGTCTATGGTTATCACTTTATATTATTGCATGAACTAAGATATGGAATGGACCTACCTACATCTAGAAGACTTAGTCTTCCATATTTCTTCCTCCAATCCTTGATAGAGTGTGGCACCAAATGGAATGCAGGGGTTCTAGACCAACTAGAGCACCATGCGCTCATTAAATTGTTGGTAGAGGATGCCCTCCTCACATACACCACCCCTATAGCCTAGGAAAATTTCAGGAACATGACTAGAGAAGATGACATAAAAACTCTCACTGATGACCTTAGTCCATCTAGCAATGAAGAGGAGTAGAAAGAGGAACTTGAGAAGGAAATCCATGAAGAAGCACAGAATAGTCAATTAGCAGAAGAAAAAGAGGAAAAATAGAGAGAAGAGGAGGGACATGACACAACAACAGCTGAACGTAAAGCAAAGAAGAAAACAACATCAAAAGTAGAGAAAAGAAAGAGGACAAGAGCTTAAAAGAAGAAGCCAAAGACAGCTCAAAAAAATACTGCCATATGAAAGGAAAAAACTCAACAAGAAGAGGAGAAAACAACACCAGAGACAACAGAACAAAATTAGAAATAGTAAGCACAGGCAAAACTGCAGAGAAAGAAGAAGAAAAATAGCAAGAAGAAGTGTCCCCAGAGACACTAGCAAGAGAAGTAGTAGTTGTTCTTGCTGCACTTAGCACTCCAGCTAAGCAAAAAGAGAAAAGAAAAATATAGACATCTATGTACTTCAAATCTAGAAAAAGCATCAGAATCAAGATGGGGAAGCCTCAGCCACCTTCAAAAGAACCCATCATCATTAAGGATGCACCTACTGTAACAAAGGAGGAATCTCCCTCCAAAATCTCTATCACTTACGAGAGAGGAAGTCCTAAAACCTCTACTTGGAAGGAAAGGCTCAAATTAATGGACTCTAAAGCAGTCCTACAGGAGGCACAAACCTCTCTATAGGAGACATTGGCAAAGCTCAAAGAAACTAAAAAACTGGAGAAGAAGGTAGAAGAACAGTCCCAAGAGGAAGATAAGGAAAAAGAGATACCAGAGCCTGGACCTCAATCTAACTTAGGCTCCTACTACAACCTTTTGGAAGGTGGAAAGATCATCCCACAAAAGTTTGCAGTGCCTATTTTCTTTGAGTTGGAAAAGGAAAGAGTTAGGATCCACACATGGATACGAATTGCAAAATCCAAAGGGTTCGAAGACATAGGGCACATGGAAAACAAGTTGAGAGAGATATGAGCAGAGAATTGAGCATGGTAAGGCATACAGAAAGCATTAGAAGTGCTCAATTTCAGGACGAAAATTAAATGTTGAAAAAGTAGCTATAAGAAAGGGAACCTCAAGGAGGAAATGAGCTGTCAATATTGAGAGGACAACAACAGAAAGAGGGACCCTAGGCAAATAGTGGGGCAGTAGAGAGACAGCAACAAGAATAAGAACCCCAGACCGACAGTGAGATAGTGATGAAACAGTAGCAAGAAAAAGAACCCCAGGCAGAAACTAAAGTGTTGATTTTGAAAAGGAAGCCCAGTTAGCCTACATGGCAAGCTGGGAAATGGAGGCATTGCAGTGTAGGCAACTAGCCAAATCATATGGACTGTACCTCAAAGACCAGTGGCTCCAATTTCAGATTAAGGCACTGGCCTAGACGGGCACAATACCATTTCAAGATTATGGCCAATTTATGCATTTATGTGATCACAGTTCAGCTAAGGATAAAGAAAATATAACAGAATTTTACCTACACAAAATGGTACTTACTGAAATGAATTTACGGGATCCAAATGCTGCATTGGGAGACTTACAACTAGTGGCTATGGCATCTTGGATGAGCCATGAAGAAAAGGAAGTAGTGGAAATTCAGAAAATGATGAAAAAAGAGTTGAGTGAGCCCCTGATGATTAGAGAAGAACCAACAGAACCCTTGGCTCTCATTTATGCCCACCAACACCTTGCATCTAATCCTCAAGTTCTCCCTAACTATGTTGACAAGGAAGCACAGGCTATTGCTCATTTCAAGGATATGGAGAGATTGTTTAGCGATGACTGTATTCATGCCTACATGAGAAGGTGGAATACATTGCCACAAAACCTAAGTATCAAGGAGTATCACTCCCCAAATAGGATGAAGGAAGCCATGAGGAGAGTGACCCTATATAAGCACTCAATGCAAAATTTGAAAGCCAACTTGATTGGTCTTGAATTCAGTCCTCCACTGCTGCTAGGACTGTTGGAAGGAGTTAAGGAGGAGGAAGAACAGAAACAATGGGAAGAAGTGGACAGGAAAGCAAGGTTTCATGATAGAGAGGAAGACATCACATCAGAGGCCTGGGATGTTAGGGAATTTGTTAGAGCCATTAAAGATGAAGAGTTGGATTAGTTGCTCAGAGGATGAGCAACCCATTTAGCAGGGGGGTGATGATGAGCCCTAGAAGTGGGTAATTATATGGGCTCATTCTGCCTCTTATTTCAACTTAATCTATCAGTCTCATTAGTTTTTTGCATCTTTTTTAATATATTTATGCTAATAGAGTGAATTGTGTTAGTCACTTTGCCATGTAGTCTAATGTGTGTTTTATGTAGATTTTCTGGACAATTTTGGACAAAGACAAGGAATTTATGAGCAAATGGCAGCCAAACTCAAGGAAAACAGGGAAGAAGACTTGTAGGGGGGTGTCTCCTTCATTAATGACCCCTTTCCTCAAATCCTCCATCAGTAACTCAGAGCACAAAGGCCCACATTGACGATTCCAAGGGGCAGCCGAGCAAGTCAAGTAGGACTATTGTTTATCTTCAATTCTATGAAGTCGAGTTCCTTGATTTTAGGAGGACTGTTGGAAGTCCCCATTTGTATAAATAAGAAGTCCTAGAGCCTAAGTAGGTTAGCTAGTTATTGGTAGATTTTTGCAGTTTTGTGCAGCATTGTGTTCAGCTCATATTTGAGTTCCTTTTTTAGAACAGTTTATGTGATGTAACTGCTATTTTTGATAATGAAGATGAAACAATTTTTGAGCGAGCACTAATCTCTTTTATAGGGCTGACACTTTTGGGTTAGGGTCCAACCCAAGCTGCCGAACACCTCCTTTGTGTACATATATGTTTTTGCTTCCATTCATGAGTTAATTTCTGTTGCATAGATTTGTTTTACTTTGTTAGATTAGGTTGCTTTTGATGGTTAGCATAGTTGTTTTTGTTTCAAGTTGCTTAATTAGGTTGTTGTAGTGACAAAATAATATTCAAAAAGGCCAACAGTTGGTCCTGATCTCCTTTCTCCCTTCTTGGGACTATGATTTGAGGTCAGAGCACTATTGTTGCCACCAAAAACTCAGTTTTTTTCTCTTCCATGCAACTGCTAGTGTGAGACTTTGAGTTGGAAAGGTTGATATTGGTTCAGAATCATTTGCTTAGATCATTTCCTATTTTTTTACCATCATTCTCTTACATTATTTTCTGCTCATACAGTACTGTTCAACATTTTCTGTTAATAGGTCAGAAATTATGTCAAGCTGGACAAAGTTTTTCTTTTAGTTCTTTCTTTGGTCAGTTTTGATAAGTAAATGTGCAAATCTCTTGCAGGACATCTCAGCTCACCATCCCTCCATAAAATAGCCAGCATTAGCTCACTTCTCATAGATTTCATATCTCATTCACAACAATTCACCAATCTGCCCTAATTTATGCGTTTTCTCATAAAGCTTCTTTTTTTCCATTTGAACAAATCCAACCATCACGTTCATCCCTGATCTTCCTTGACAAGTTCTAGACACCTCAACACCTTCATCTTACCTTCATTTCCCCTTTCCCATCATTTTTCCACCTTCAAAACTCCAAAAACAGCTTTCGGCCTCCTCCTATAGATCCTCCTGTAGAACCTCATGTAGATCCCGACCAGCCTCTTGTAGAATTTCCTGTGAGTGATTTTTCAGAGTCTAATTGCAATGGAAGTCTTCAGAAGGTACTAGGGGCTTCTTACAACCTCTCCACACCTTCCTCACCCTCTGTAAAAGCCAACTCCATCTTCATTTGCCACCAAACCTCTGCACAGTCACAACCAGATAAATCACAAGCATAATAATCCCACAGAAAAACACTCAAAAGTACAAAAAGATGATTCCTTCTCATTTCTTTTTAGAAGTAGCTTTAATAAATGCAATTTATATTTTCAGTGATCAATGGCACTCATTTCATTAGTCTCCATCCCTTTTCTTGCAAAAATAGCGTTAGTGGGTAAACTAGGGTTTGCTAGGTTTTGCATTCCATTTCAGTTTTCATTCTCCTTATGCACATAGAATAGCCTTTCTAGAGTTAGCTTTCTTCCATCACAGTTAAAAGATTCTTCTAAGAACTCACAGAAGTTGGCTTAAGCTCCTAGCGAACTTATGCCAGCTGATCAAGTGACAACCTACAGTAAGAGCTAGTACTTGTGCATACAACACCGTCACTTCCAAGTTTTTTATGAACAAACGGGTTGATAAAAGTAAAGAAGGAAGCCCCAGGAGTTGCAAAATTATTGCTACAATACTGGAGCCCACCAATATGACACCTAAGTATTAATGCAAGCATAAACTCAACCTTCACATCAAGGTGATGGCAGTGTGCATGGAGGATATCAGGGTCATGGACCTGGTAGGACCTGGTAGAGGTCAGGTACAAGTCATTTGCTATAATTTTGGAACACTAGGGCTCTACACACGAGAGTTTACGACTCATACACACCCATCATGTCAATATTACACTCACTTTGACCAGACAATAGAAGAATGCCCTGTGTTGATAGCCAAGATGCAGGAGAAGAAGGTGTAGCCTTAGCATCCTAACTAGAACTTACAGATGATGAGGACTAAGCCCTGCAAGGAAGACCTAAATGTGAATATCATGCTGAGAATTAGAGTAACGACTGTTGATGATAAAGGAAAACAACCTGGAAAAAGTGGGTGGGTCTGCAAGGCCCTAGAAAAGCAGACTGGTTTTCATCTAGAGCATGTGAAGGAAACTTTTATGGAGGCAAAGGAAAGCTTCTCTTAGGCCTCTACCTTAGGAAGAGAGGACAAACTCCTAGAAACTGTTGCGTCTACAGCGGTTGACTGCTCTATGCTCACTACCTTCTTGGAAACTTGTATGAAATTGTTGTGTGATAGAAAGGCTATGAAAGGGATACAAGAATTGATAAACAAGTGTGCTGGTAAGGAAAGTGCTCCTGAGGGACACCATGTAGTCTGCAAGATTGGTAAACATAAGGCACAAACAGGGAGTGAGATGAGGCTCACTGCACAAATAGGGGACTATGAGATGGATGAGGTTATTATGGATCTAGGGCTTGATGCGAACATTTTTCCTAAAAATACGTGGGAGAGAATGGGGAGACTTGCACTGCAGTGATTTCCGATTTAGTTGAGGATGGTGAACTGGGAGAAGATTATCCCTATGGGATGATTGCACGGAGTCATTATAGATATAAAAGGTGTGAGCACGCTATCTGATTTTGAAGTGATAGAAATCATTGATGACAGCAATCCATACCCTGTGCTCCTTGGAATTGACTAGGCCATTGATATGAATTGAGTGATCAACTTGAAGAAGAGGATGATGTCATTTGAGAGAAAATTGCTCCGTGTTGTAGTACCATTGGACCCTGCAAAAGGGTCGCGCTATACCGAACCGGTCTACAACTATGAAGAAGGTAATGAAGATTTGGATCAAATCTATAAAATTACAACATGAGACCAATATTGGGTTAATCCAATGGTCAATGGATGGATTTCTTTGGACCAAAAAATCTCTTGTACCTTAGATTCAAATGAAGAGTTGGAACATTGGCAAAATAGGTTGCATGAAGTATCTACGCTGCACTGCAATATGATGACTAAATCAATGCATTGTGTGTCATCATAGGTAACAAATTTACCTTATTACAATGGTTTAACCGATATAGATAATTTTTTGGATGCTTTTGAAACAGAAGTCCCAGAGGATCATCACTTTCAAGAATTGGAATTGGCGTTATGCACTACACCTGCTCGATGGTGGGGTACACACAAGGACAACTTTGATGAATGACACGATTATAGGAGGATGATGATGATGCAATTTGGTCATCCTAAAGTATGGTTAAATGACAAATATGGTGGGAGGAATGATCCACATGATCCTTTAGAAAAGTCGACTAAAGTCCACGGAACCGAGCCACAGCTAGAATGGGTGCACTTATTCTGTCACACTCTAAATATAATCCTTATGAATTCGTACTTGGAAGGCTTTTTTATCTTAAGGGAAGGCTTTTTTATGACCTTTAGTTTTGACGAAGGATTCAAAAGCATTGATGAGGTGTTGTAGGAGGTTAAGGCAACAATCTTCAAAATTACACATGATCCTTTGGAATTGGTTCAACCAGATTGGAGCTCCCAGCTGCACCATGTGCTGGAATGCTATAATATGAATGCTAAAGGGGAGGATGAGGATCCATGAAATATCAATATCCTAGAAATGGAAGGCCACCATGAGGTCAAAGGTCTGCAGATAGAGAACCTAGATATCACCATACCATTGAAGACTAGGAAAGTAAACATTGGTACTAAAGTGGAGCCAAAATTTGTGAAGATTGGAGATTACTGGGATGATGCCATAGTGGATAAATTTGTTGAGTTACTCCGTGAGTACCAAGATCTTTTTCCTACAAAATTTTTGGACTTGGAAGGCATCATAGGTGATTTGGGTGTGATGAAAATAACTTTGAGACCAGATGTGAAGCCCATTAAGAAGAGGCCATATTGCCTTAATGCCAAATATAAGGAAAAGGTCTGCGTGGAATTGGACAAGATGCTTGAAGTGGACATTATCGAATTAGTGGAGGAATCTGATTCGGTGAGCCCAATGGTAGTTCAAGAAAAGAAGCAGAAAGGAGAAATAAGGATTTGTGTTGATCTAAGAAAGCTTAATATGCATGCGTCCATGATCCTTTCCAAATGTTGTTTACTGATGAGGTACTTGATAATGCTAGAGGACATGAGGCCTACTCATTCACTGATGGGTTCTCTGGGTACTATCAGATTAAGATCGTGACAAAAGACAAGAGCAAAAAAACCTTCGAAATAGAATGGGGTTGTTTTCAATACATGGTGATGCCATTCCAACTCAAGAATGCACCGACAATATTATCAAATGTAGTCATCACGACATTCAAGGAATTCATTCACAAATTCTTGGAGGTATACTTTAATGACTAGACAGTGTTTAGGTTAGTCAAGTTCCATGTAGCCAATCTACGCTTAATGTTGGACACGTGTCGAAGATATCAGATCACACTGAAGTTGAAGAAGTTCTTATTTTGTGTCCCCTTTGGCATTTTGCTAAGTCCTATGGTATGCAAGCAAGGACTAATCGTGGATCCTACCAAGATCATGATAATAGTCAATTTGGCGGCCCCATGTAGTGTCAAATAGATACGTGCAACGCTGAGCCATAATGGGTATTATCAAAGTTAATTAATGCTTATGCTTAGATTACTGCGGCTATGGAGAAACTATTAAAGAAGGACGCTATATTCTATTGGGATGAAGAATTTCAGCACAATCTGGATGTGTTGAAAGGAAAGATAGTCACCGCGTCAATCTTTTTCTTCCTAGATTAGAAGAGGGAATTCCATGTGCACGTTGATGCCTCATGTATTGCGTTGGGAGCAGTGCCGACACAAGCTAGTGAAGGAGAGATGGATAATCCTATAGCATTTGTGAGATGGAAGTTTTCGAAAGCTGAGAAGAACTACTCAATGAAAGAGTGTGAAGGATTGACTATGGTGTACATGCTACAAAATTTCAGACACTATCTCTTGGGTAGACATTTCAATATCTAAAAAGACAACTCTATCTTGAAGTACCTAGTCAATAAGCCTATTTGGGGGGGTATATGTAGATGGCTACTGTTATTTCAGTAATATGACTTTGAGGTAATTGTGAAGCCAGGAAGGTTGAATGTAGGACCTAATCATCTATCATGAGTTGAAACATGGGAGGAGCCTACTAACTTGGAGGATGGGTTTCTCAATGCATAGCTCTTCGCGGTGCACATAACGGATAATCATTTTCCAGATATTGTCCACTATTTGACTACAAGGATGACTCTAGAAGGATACACTAGTTAGTAGAAGAAAGAGTTGGTAGTACGCGCAACCAATTTCTCCGTAATTATAGGACATTTGTATAAGATTGGATCGGACAAGATATTCCGGTGGTATGTGTCCGATTTCAAAAGAAACAAAATCCTTGTTGAAGCTCATGGAGGAATTGTAGGATTATATTATGCAAGAAAAACAATAGCGGAGAAGATTTTGTGTGTGGTTTTGTGGTGGCCTTTATTACATAAGGATACCAAAGCATATTATAAGGCATGTGATACATGTCAAAGGATGAGCAGGCCATCGTGAAGGGATGAGCTACCTCTGAAACCTCAGGTGTCATTGCAGCCATTTGAGAAATGCGCAATCCACTTTGTACGCTCGATTCAACCCCTAGGCATAGAAAATAGGTGCGCTATATCATCACTGCGATAGAATATCTGACCCAATGAGTGGAGGCACAACCTTTGAAGGATTCTATAGGGGCTATAGCAGCTAAATTCTTGTTTGAGTACATCTTAACTAGGTTTTATTTCCCGAAAGTGTTTATGAGTGATCACGATATGAACTTCCTCAATGAAACGATCAGCGCGCTAACCGAATAATTCTAGGTTTATCATCAGAAGAGTACACCATATCATCCTCGGGCTAATGGAATAGTTGAGGCCTTCAATAAGATATTGGAGAATGTGCTAAAAAATATTTTCAATGCGCAGCAGAATGATTGGGACGTTCATGCACTGGCAATATTATGGGCGTATAGGACTACCTGCAAAAAACTAACAGATCAGACACCTTTCCGATTGGTCTATGTCATAGAAGCTGTGATGCCTATGGAATATATCATTCCTAGTCTATGCATAGCAGCTTTCATAGGGTTGGTGGACCATGGAGCCTTGGAAGAATGGCCCACGCAGTTGATGGATCTCGAAGAGGACAGATTCTTGGCTGGATTTCATTAGCAAGTACAGAAAGAACGTGAAAACGCATGGCACGATCGACACATCAAGATGTGCACATTCAAGGTAAATGATTTGGTATTATTATATGATAGTAATTTTGCTAAGTTTTTAGGAAAGTTTCATATGCACTGCTTGTGTCCATATGTCATCAAATAAATCATAGATGGGGGTGTGGTTCAGCGTGCAAAGTTGAACGGAGAACCTTTTTCAAGAAGGGTGAATGGAAGTTGGTTGTATCTGTATGCAGGAGATCCAGCTCAATGACTACATGACGATCAAACAATCTTAGTGCTCCAGGCATTTGTAATGGAGTGCGAGACTATAAACTACACTTCCTAGTTTTAGTGACTATGCGACGGAGGAGGTTGCGCAAAAGAGGGTGATGTCAATGTACTAGAAGCCACGCGAAGGGAGTTGCGCTATGGAGGGAGATACCACACAACATAGCTAGAAAATGACCATTAGAGTCATTGTTCATGATTTGATAGCCAGGAGATGGTTAAGAGGAGTGGGTGGGAGGTATTTAAGGTTAAAATCTTTGGATATCTACCACCAAATCAACATTAATGCACTAGTTTTAGGGGGAACAATCGGATTTGAATTCAAATCCCCCTATAAATTACGCGTGCTAGTCCAGTAGAGAACACTTTGCACGCTTATAATTTTTTAGTTGTGTTGTCCATCACTTATGAATTGTAAGTTCTTCGAGGATTTGGTCATAAGCTCCATGTTTGATAATCTACCCGCGAAAACATGACAATTCATTTGTAGCACTATGTGAGGACTAGGTCCCGCTGAGACTGCAAGCATTAGAGGAATTGTTGCCTCTGAAGGAGCAGCTCAAGAGGTTGTGAGAATGAAGGCTCCAACTCCTATGCCTATGGCGTTGAGGTCTCCTGGGCCGAAGCCTACACCTATGAGAGAGACCCAAAAGCGAAAGAAAGACAATAAGAAGAGGTTGATGCGAGTGCACGAGTTGCCTCAGAAGCATTCTGCTACCCAGGGTCAGAAGAAGGATAAGTAACCTGAGAAGGTTGTAGACTTGGAGGATGAAGAGGGTGTTGAAGATATATATGCAGAGGGTGCGGAGCCTGTAACCAAGTTTCCCAAATACATGCCTACATGTAAAGGGAAGATGAAGGTCACTATGGACCCAGACTTGGAGAAATTCATCACTCACATGCCCTTGTTGCCAGAGATGATAACCTTCGAAGGTTCATGCCTAGCGTGGGTTCCCCTCCTAAAGATGGATGATTGGGACCTGGCTAACCATGAGAGGTTCCCACACCTCACAACACAAAATTATATGAGGAAGGTGTATTACAAAGACTCAGGTGTCACTGAATTAGAGTCATTTGAATGGATCCATGGTGTAGAGCAATCTAGATTGTTCAACTTGTTGTGGTTGCCCCACTACCACTGCTCCGACAATAATACCACTTGTATATGGTAGTTGCTTACTTTGGTGCACGATGGGTGCTTGTAGCTTGTCGTGCCCATCCCCATCATGGATATTCTCATACACAGGATGACGCTCCTACCACATGAAGGCTTGAATCCGGTGAAGGAGTTTGGCAGAAAGAAAAGCGATCTGGACTTTGCATAGAAGATGAAGTAGAAATTTGAGACTCTCAAGAAGCCATGCAGGTACTCCATAAAATCCATTAAGAACCTCGCGGTGAAAATTTCCACCCATATACTAGCCGGAAAGGCCATGGAGATGTATTGCATGGACGAGGTTCTGGTGTCCATGATCTCTTTAGTTGTACAATGCGCGAAGGGCATGCAGTTTAACTAGTCACGCTATTTATGTAGAGAGTTCCTTGTGAATTGTTGTGAGGCTCAATATGAGAGAAATATCTTCCACTACACATGATTTTTACTCTCGATTGTTCTTGTTGCCTGGGAGCTGTGGGAGGACAGTTAGTTTCCTCCATTAGAGGTAGGTTTGCTAGAGGCTACATAGTTTGCCTCGCTTTGGCCCACGAAGGACCCCACGTAGGTCACAAAAATGAATATTCTTTGGGTTCTGATGGAAGTGAGCATCATCATGGCCATCAACCACTGCCCACGATTGTCCCCAACCATGTATGAACAATTGTTTGAATATGTTGAATTCAAGGAAGACTTCCACCACATTTATATCTGAGCGTGAAAGGATCCACAATAGAAGTGGTTCAATATACGATATCTTGCCATAGATGATGTGATTAAGGAAATAATTAAGACCTGGCTAGCAAATTGGCACTCTTTCTCCCACTTGGTTGTGGGTACCAGCAAAGGCACAGGGAGCTCAATAGAGAAGAAGCAAAAGGATGGAGCGAAACAGATGGCATAGAATTTGGTCATGTAGTGAAGGAAGGAGGTCAAGGAGAAGGCTCGAATGGAAAAGGAGTGTGCTACAAAACAACTGGTTGAAAAGGAGCAACACGACTCTGAGCGAAGCAGTTAATCCCCTTCACCCGAAACCGAAGAGGAAGAGCAGTCAGTTTAGGGTGGTGGAGGCAATGAGGGACACAAGACTCCATTCCAAGTAAAAAGGTATAGTGAACCACAGAAGGAGGTGTCCTTGAAGAACACATGGTGACCAAGCCACCATTGGATCCCCTTACACTGAGAGAGGGTGATCTCGACAAGATCAGGGAAAACGTGTGTGACACTAACTCTGAATTATTGTAGCAATTCGAGAAACATTATATGTAGTCTTTGAGTAATGTTTAGAAGGATCTGGGTGAACTACAGATCCAAATGAGTAGGATACAGGTGGGTGTAGGTTAGGTGAGCACTGCACAGACGAGCTTGACACCAAGGATAAGTCAGGATACGAAGTTGGTCAAGACAATGGATCTCAAGAGAGTCACACTATGGGAAGGGTCCCTGAGCATAGATTCTTCCAATGATAATATAATTGTTGGCACCTTAATGAACATCAACCTCAATATTGCAGCACTCCCTAATGAGTATCTTCATGCGTTGCAAACAGGCATAACCATGAAATTAAGAGCACAGGAGTGGCGCACTCTCAGCTTAATAAGTGAGTATTAGGTGAACAATGAGCAAATGTTCACCGAGAAGATAGAGGCCTTGAAGACAAGGGAAACGATCCAGGTTCAGAGCACCCAGCTGGTGGCGATGGTTGTAGAGGTATGTAGGATAATGCGAGAGTTGTACATGCCTAAGGAGGCACCATTAGAGGCCAAGATCTGGAAACATGTTGTGGGAATCCGCAATGCAAAGATAGAGGTGGCCAGAGTTCAATTTGAACTCAATATGAAAATCACAGAGCTAGAACTCAAGTCACAGCCTACAACTCTGCCCAAGGTCAGGGAACAGTGTAGTGCTGCCATCTAGGAAGGGATAGCTATTGTGGATGCCACAGTTGCTGACTGCACAAATTTGTTTGAACGGGCCATGGAAGTGGTAAAGACCCTGTAGGAAGATCCCACCTTGTATATATTGAGTACATAGATCTGCGAGCTCCAACAACAGTACGAGGAAGTGAGGGTGATGGCGTGCTCCATTGCTACAATGTAATTCCTCACCAATTTGTAGGAGGCAAAGTAGCTCCTTGCACAAGTGGATGCAGAACAAAAAAAAAGAGGGAGTGCTCAAGGCACAACTAGGTGCTTGGTTGGATGAAACCTACCTTGTCTCAGCCAGCATTTTGGAGAAGTGGATGAACTTGCCATTTACACAGTAGAAGATCAAGCGATCCAATGAAGGACCGGCTTGATCCAGACTTAAACAGGAATGCAACAAATTATAGAGATAACCATATACACAAAGATGCAGTGGAAATAATACTTCATTTCATTAATGGAAAATATTGAAGTATGCTTACAACCATAAATGGAAATAAACCAGCTAGGGCGATGGCCTTCACATTCCAAAACCTAACCCTAGAAGATGAAACACCAAATTGTGGGCCCCGTTTTTGGGTAAGTTGGTACATCAACTTCCTGGGGTTGTGAATTGGTCATATTATCTTCGTTTGACATGCATGATAGCCTGTTAGAAATATATCTTGGAGGACTACGATGGAAAAGATGATTTTTAGATAGAAAAATCACTGGCAGTAGATTTCCCAAAAAACGACGTTTAGGGCCTCAAAACAGCTCTGGAAGTTTAGAACCCAAAAAACTGCTAAAAATAGTAAACTGTGGTATAATTAAGGAAACTGAAAAAACTGAAAGAAACACTAGAGGGGATCCAACAAGAATTAGTGGGTGGCCACCAATATCCACCTGGATCATTCCTCTCCCCTTAGGAAGCAATAGTCCCCATTGCATTGAGTTCTTCCATGAGGTGAGGGAACTTCTATTACACTTGGTCCTTGGTGAGCCACTTGCCCTAGTGAAGGTGTTGTCCTGCTTTGACAACTCGATACAGTTGGATATTCTGCTGGCGAGTGTGCTTGATCTGTGTGTCCATGATTCGATCAGTTGCATCTTGTTCCATGCAAGCTGGATTTAACTCTGTGGGTGTGAGTTGTTCTGCAATGTCGGACGTGTCTAATAATGGTGGAAAGTATGGCCGAGGGTAGTAGACATTGAACACAGGGTGCAAGCCAAGGAATGGGGGAATGCTGAGCTCAAATGCATTGTCTCCCATAGCCTTGGTAATGGTGTAAGGGCCATATCGGAGTGGTCTGAGTTTCCGATAGGCTCCAGTAAGGCGTTCCTTTTGCAAATGCAACCAGACTTTATCACCCACCTGAAACTTGTGTGGAACCCGATGTTGATCATGTCGTTGCTTGTACTTAGGATTTGATTTCTCTAGAATGTCATGGACATGCTGGAAAATGTGTTGGATGTGCTCAATTAAGCTGTTTGCCTTATCTGTTTCGGACTGGACATGAGCAGAATCTACATGAGTAGCTGCAAATGGCATGGCCACATCGATGGGACATAGTGGCTGGAATCCCAAGTCCACTTGAAAAGGGCTGTGGCCAGTCGAGATGTGGAGAGCCTGGTTGTAGCTGTGCTAAACATAGGGGAGGCTCTCGTCCGATGTGCGTGGATGCTTTGAGTTGTAAATGCGTAGAATGTGTACGATCATCCTATTGACAAGCTCTGTCTGGCCATCAGTTTGAGGATGGAAGGCTGTGGACTTAGTGAGTTTGGTGTCGAGCATCGACCAGAGACTGGATCAAAATGTACCAAGGAACCTGTTGTCCCGATCTGAGATGATAAACTGTGGGATCCCAAAGTGTACCCACACTCGTTCAAAGAAGAGTTTAGCAGTGGCTTCTACTGTGATATTCTTCTTGCAGGCCGCCATAATGGCCATCTTTGAGAACCTATCGATGACCACAAAAACATAGTCATTCTCATGCTTAGTGGAAGGAAGGCCTGACATGTAGTCCATGGAGATGGATTCCCAAGGCCGACTATGGGTAGGCCGCAGGCTATAGAGGCCTTGCTTCTTGATGGTTGGTTTGGCAATGGCGCAGGCAGTGCATGACCTGATGTACTTCCAGACATCTTGTCGAAGATTCGGGCAATAGAAATACTTCTGCAGTACTGCCACTTCTTTTTCAACCCCAAAATGCCCAACAACCCGACTGTAGTGTGCTTCCCAAATCATCTTGGCATGCTCACTTGAAGGAACACAAAGGTGACCCAAGTGGCATAACAAGCCGTCTTGGAGGTGAAAATCTGGAACATGTTGAACCTCCAAGAGGTTCTGGTATGTGTGGTCGAATTCTGGGTTGCTTTTGTAGAGCAGTGGCCAATCAGAAGTCTCGTGCCCACAAGAGTTGAGCACAGTGGTTAACGCCATCATTGGTGGTAGACTGAGGCAACCTGCAACATTATTAGTGCTGCCCTTCTTATACTTGATATTCAAATTGAACTGTTGCAGGTATGTGGACCACTTTTGATGGTGATCATTCTGCAATTTCCCTTGGGTTTGTATGAATTGTAGGGGTCGGTGGTCCGTGTGGATGACCGTTTCCTTCCCCAAAATGTAATGCTTCAATTGTCGGCAGGCCTGCACAATGGAATACATCTCTTTATCATAAGTGGGATACTTTCGGACTGTGTCTGAAAGTGTTTCACTGTGATATGCCATTGGATGCCCATGTTGAGTAAGGACTGCCCCAATCGCATAGTCAGAGGCATTTGTCTCAACCTCAAATGGTTTTTGTAAATTTGGTAATGCAAGCACTGGTGCTGTGCAGAGGCGATCTTTCAACTCTATGAATGCCTTCTATTGAGATTCAGACCAAAAGAATTTTG
The DNA here is from genome assembly GCA_000404065.3 of Pinus taeda. Lineage (NCBI taxonomy): Eukaryota > Viridiplantae > Streptophyta > Pinopsida > Pinales > Pinaceae > Pinus > Pinus taeda. The sequence goes on from APFE031623849.1 coordinate 92,172, forward strand.
CCTTTGCTCCTCCCTTGGTGACTTGACTCAAAGGCCAAGTGATATGAGAAAACCCCAACACGAACCTGCGGTAGAATTTGGCAAGACCTAGAAAGCTGCAGAGCTCTGTCAGAGTGGTTGGAGATGGCCAATCCCGAATGACTTGGATCTTGGCTAGATCCACATGCACCCCCTGTTCATCAATAATATATCCAAGATACTGAACCTAGCTCATGCCAAAAGTGCATTTCTCTAAATTGACAGATAGCTTGTGTTGCCGCAGTGTTTGGAGAACCTATCGGATGTGGTGGAGGTGCTCTTCCCAACTCTGGCTAAAGATCAGAATGTCATCGAAGTATACAACTACAAATGAGTTGGTGAATGGCTGCAAGATGTCATCCATTAGCCTCATGAAGGTTGCAAGAGCATTCGTCAACCCAAAAGGCATAACCAACCATTCGAAAAGGCCCTTCGTGGCTTTGAAGGCAGTCTTCCACACATCAGAGGGTTTGATTGGTACCTGGTGATATCTTGACTTCAGATCAATCTTGTTGAAATATTTTGCCCCATTTAGTTGGTATAGGAGGTCATAAATCTGTGGGATCGGGTACCTATTATGGACAGTGATCTTGTTCAGCACCCGATAGTCAATACAGAGTCTCCAAGTCCCATCCTTCTTTTGTACCAACACAATTGGGCTCCCACAAGGCGATGAACTTGGAAGGATGCGGCATTTCTGCAGCAACTACTGAATCTACCTCTTGATTTCATCGTTCTCCATAACAGAGCGCTGATAATTGGTCCATTGGGTAGTGGCACACCTGGGGTCAGATCGATGGAGTGCTTGACCTGACAATGCAGAGAAACCCCTACGGGGGAGGTGAAGATGTCCTCGTACTCCTCCACGACCTTGTCCATCTGTAGTTATCGTGTAGAGGGGCCCTGTCTAAAGGTTGTGGCCACCATATTCTTCTTTCCTTGAGGGCGTATCATCAGGAAAACAAATTTTCCAGTTTTGGAATTGATTTTACTGCATTTTTTTGCAGTAATCAAAGAGATGGCAGTAGGGGTGCTACCTCTGGTATCTTGTACAACTGATTTCCCAATGTAATAATAATAGTACGGGGCCTTGATTCATACACATCATGTTGCTTCCACAAGTATGGTTGTCCTAATAATACATCACAGACTTCAAGGGAAGCAATGTCACACAATACCTCATCTGTGAAGGGCTTGATGTTGTATGGAAGACGACACTGTTGGCTTACGCGAAGATCCCGTCCTTGGTGCAGCCACCCGATGGTGTACGGTTGTGGATGTGCTATGGTCGGTAAGCCAAACTGCTTCACGACCTCTACCGAAATGAGGTTCTTTTGGCTCCCGCTATCGACAATGAACTGTAGCGGGGAGCCCCTTACCCACATCTGAGAGTGGAAGAGACGCTCCTCCTCCTCTGGATCTTCAAGTTCATTTTTCTGGATCTTGGGAGTAGCAACAGTGGCATTAGGATCCGCATCAATGATCTACTTCCCTTTGTCATTCCCCTTGTTAGGGTCTGACGTAGAGTCGAAACATGCATCTGATTCTGAAACCTTTAGCTCAACCACCAATGACTGCTTGGCCCGACACTCACTTGTGTTGTGAGTGGAGCTCTTATGGAACTCACACCATTTTCCCATGTCCTTTTTCGGCTTTATGGCATTGTTCTTTGCTTGTAGCTTTGGCTTTTTCATTTGTTCTATGGTTTAGGGGCACCTTTCCCTTGCTTTGGATTCGCAGATCCAAAGTCTTGCTTCTTTTGTCTAAACTTCTGCTCAATCTTGACGGCATATCGGTATGCTATGCCAAGTGAGGAGATGTTCAAAAATTTCATTTCTTCCCGGATGTACTTGTGCAGGAAGCCACGGTATTTTAGTATCAAATGCTGCTCTGAATCCTTGATAGCCAACTTCGTGTGAAGGGTATGGAAAAGATTGGTGAACTCTAGCACATCTTGATCCCTTCCCTGCCACAGCATGGTCCACTTTATGTATTCATCCTCATAGCTTCCAACACGGTAGTATTTCTCCTTAATGGCATCTCAAAATGAATTCTAGGTGGGTGCATCTAAAAATAGCGGGCCTGTACTTTCATCCATCTGCTCGCAGTAGGTTTCCCACCAGTTCTTGACGTGGGGGGCTGCTTTGAGAAGAGCGAAAACAATCTTTTCCCGACTCGAAAATTCATGAACAGAAAAATAATGCTCTAGCATATTTAACCATTTATCTACGACATATGTGTCTATCTGACCCTCGAATACAGGGATTTAAAAATTAACTTGTACCTTAAAGGGCGTGGCATTTCCAGAGTAGCTCCTGGAAGCCGATGCATCACTTTTGGGTAGTCGCTGAAGGATTTGGGAAAAGCTATCCATCATCGTGTTCCGTTGTCGCTCGAGGGCTTCTTCGAGCAAGATTTTGATAGGATCTCCTGCTCCTTCATCTTTCTTCTCATCCGCAATGGGAAGCCGTCGAGATTTGCGAGGTTGGTCTTGCAAAGGTTCGACCAGCTCAAGCTCTAACTCCTTATATCCCGACCTCGTTGGGGACATGCAAAGAAAAAAAGAGAAAAAGCAGACCGCTGTGATACCACTGGTCTAGACTTAAACAAGAATGCAACAAATTACAGAGATAACCATATACACAAAGATGCAACGGAAATAATACTTCATTTCATTAATGGAAAATACTGAAATATGCTTACAACCAGAAATGGAATAAACCAGCTAGGGCGATGGTAGCTTATCTCTGAGAAGAGATGTGTGGCTACATGCCCCTGAACTGTGTTACAATGAGGCTCGAAGGCCTATTTATTGGTGAGAAACAATGGAAAACCCTTCACATTCCAAAACCTAACCCTAGAAGATGAAACGCCAAATTGTGGGCCTCGTTTTTGGGTAGGTTGGTACATCAACTTCCCAGGGTCGCGAATTGGTCATATTATCTCCGTTTGACATGCATGATAGACCGTTGGAAATTTATCTCGGAGGACTATGACAAAAAAGATGATTTTTAAATCAAAAAATCATTGGCGGTAGATTTCCCAAAAAAACGTCAAAAAACTTTGTTTAAGGCCTCAAAACGTCTCTAGAAGTTTAGGACCCAAAAAACTGCTAAAAATAGTAAACTGTGCTATAATTAAGGAAACTGAAAGAACTGAAAGAAGCACTAGAGGGGATCCAAGTGGAATTAGCGAGTGGCCACCAATATCCACTTGGATCATGACTACAAAGCAACTACTCAAACAGGTGAAGCAGTCAACCATGCAGAGCGCGAATGAAGTAGCAATTGTGAAGGTGGAGCTAGGGAATATTCGTAGCAAGATCACCACGCTAGTTGAGTGACTCGAGGGAAAGTCATGGCCTTTGTGTTGGGGGCCTATTTGGATGGGGACCCCTAGGTCAATTTGGGGAAAAAGCCCAAGTTTTGACGTAAAAAGATGTAAAATATCTGGGAATTTTGGACATGGAGTGCAGAGTTAGTTAAGAGTAAAAAAGGGTCTTTACCCTAGTTATGTAAACTTGAGTCGTCTTTTGATGATCTACCCATGGTCTGTAGACCATGGGATTGTATAAATAGGTGTTTCTTAGAAGAGTCCAAGAAAAATCTATGTTTTGTTTATGGGTACGACGGAACGAGTCTAGAGGGTTAGCATAGAAAGTAAGAGGAAAGGCTATGCAGCTAAGTGCGCAGAGGCCTAGAGTAGTGTCTACAACTGAGTGCGCAAACCCCTGCAACTAGGTGCGCATGGAAGTATTAAGTCTTTAAACCTATACTAAAGATCAATAAAGAAGACTCTTGCAGAAATTCATATGTTTTATTGCTTTACTTTTGTTATGTACAATTGCGATATATGCTATGATGAAATAATGTCTTTATAAATAATGATGTATTGATGGGTTAATTTACTTGATTCATCTTATTATCTGAACAAAATTAATGTTAAGTGATACGCGAAGATCATAACACTTTCTATTAAAATTATTGAACACTTAGGTAGATCTAAGTAAATTTTGATCTAACGGTAATCTATGGTGCACGTAAGTAGCTAATTTACATCTTTAGGGTCCACAAAATCTAGTTGTAAACCTTCGTAGAGGTCTAGAGGTTGATTGAGGGAAGTTACCATGATAAGTCGTAAGGGTTTAGATATCTATGTGAAGGTAGATCTAGGTCAAGAAAGGACATCACACTAATATCTACGTGCGAAAACTTGGTTCCAACACCCCACATACTACTTTGGGTGAGACTTCAGTTTGCGCACCACAGATTGATGCCCAAAGGGCCAATATTGTAGGGATTTGTTTGGCATAACTCTAAACCTGGGTCAGGACTCACTAAGCCAACACAATTACCTGACGAGACAAAATGTGCCTCATGGGATTCTCGAAAGCGATGACGGTAGTCTGTTGCAGTAGTATATAATGTAGGAATCGATTGACAACAAAGAAACCTTCCAAGGAAAACTTTTCCACATGTGAATATCTGAGTTTAGGCCCAACCAGGCCCTTAACGGATAATATATCACATGATTGCTCATATCATCATGAGTTTGGAGCAACACCATTTCAATAGAGGATGGCTAGGCTGCCAAATAGAGAAGAAAGTCACTCCCATAGTTGGGAGCACTAAGCAGTGGGGCTGATATAAGTTCATGTTTCAAGGCATCAAGTGATCGTTGGGTTTGATCATCCCAAAAGTATGGTAATCCCTTCTTTATTAGGTACATAAAGCCTTTCGTCAACTTGGCATAACCTACGATAAATAGTTGTAAGAATTTTTCTTTCCCTTGCAAAAGTTGGAGCTGCAAAATGGATCATGGTTCAGGAAATTAAGTAATTTCCTTTACCTTATCGGGATAAACCCTAATCCCATGTTTTGAGACAATGAAACCAAGTAGGTGTCCATACTTGACAAAGAAAATGTATTTGTGCGGATTCATACGTATGTTGTAGAACCTACACCTATGAAAGATTGCTTGTAAATGAACTAGGTGCTAGGTTTGCTTCTTGGAATGGGCTGGAAGGTCATCCAAGTAAGCTTGTACAATATGTCTTATAATGTGGAATGTGCAGTCATCGATTATTTGGTCGATGAACGGTCTTGGATAATTATATTTTGGACATGCAGTTTTCAAGTCCTGATAATCGACACAGACGTGGATGGTACCCTATTTCTTATCTACAGGAACCAGATTCAAAACCCATTATGTTAAGGGAATGGGATAGAGGAAACTAGCACGTAACAGTTTTTCCACCTAAGTCTTGATGGCTATAGTTTTGCGGGGTTGGACTAGTCAAATCCTTTAGCGGATAGGCTTGGGATTATCATAAACTTTGATCTCATGCCTGACAATAGATGGATCTGTGCCAGGAATTTCCTCATAAGACCAAGAAAATGCATCATGGAATTCCTTAAAAAGGTAGGTGAAGCTTGCAATTTCTTCAAGAGTGCACTCGACTCAAATCTGGATGTTTTCCATGATGCCTGTCTTGACTGAAATATCAATGAGCAATGTCTTTGAAATATTTCCCATTTTCCCTTTTGAATCCAAAGTTTGGATAGTCATATAAGGCAAGGGAAAGATTTTAGGTGATTCAAAGGACAAGATTTTTATGGGCATCATGTCAGAATCATATATCAAAATGTGATGGTGAGAATCCTTCCAAGGTCACTCTTCTAAACACATGATCTCTTGAATAGATTCATCCAAAGGTAGGAATTGATTGGGGAGATCGTTAGAGGGAGTAGTTATGGGAGAGGAGGTGATACCATTGGTCGAGACCAAAGTGACTGGAGATTTAGATACAGATTGAATGGCTTGCTAGGCCAATTTAGCTGGTGACAACAACATTTGTTCTCCATAAGAGTCAATGTCTGAAGGGGCTGAGAGATCCAAGGATCGGTCAGTTCATAAGGAATAGATGAGACCATAGAGGTTGTCTGTGGAACCGCAGGCAGTGGGAGAGGAAAAAAACCTATCAGGGAATAACCCTTCAATAGACCGGTATTGATATTGACATAAGAGTCAGGAATACCACCCACTAAGGGTACAGAGCTGCTATGTAATAAGGATTAATCTGGAGTGAAAAAGGAAAGTTGGTCCATTGTGACTATCCTTCAATCTAAAGGAAATAGGATGATATGAAAGATAGTAGATACAATGGCAGTCATGCCATAAGTCCAATTATGACCCAATAGAAGATTATAATCGAGTTTTTGATCGACAACTTCAATATCCACCGTTACCATTTTTCCTCTCAAAGTGATGGGGTAGTTGGCAAGTTAACCCTTTGGGATGAAAGTGTTGTCGTCGTAAGCTTTAAGGGAATTCAATGGCAGTGAGAGGGTTAGAGAACCCAAGGCGAGCCAAAATGAAGCTTACATGACATATGTTGAAGCACCTTCGTCAATGACAGTTCCATGTACCCCTTTCCCTTTTGAAAATTTTTGCACCTGAAATGCAAGTTGGTGTGAAAGGGGAGGTTTACATTTGTCCATGTCGAACATTGCCAACATGGTATCCTGAGGGTCGATTCCACTAATTTCTAAAAGCATAGCTTTCCTTTATGCTGGAAAGGTTTATAATACTTCGAGCACTAACATAGCTAACAATGCTTGTGCCAAATATTGTACAATATTGTAGTTATGGGAAGCACATTAAGATATATTATGCATTGTGCAATGAAGTGCCCCTTTTGGGGTGTGAATCAAAATATCAATAATTGGCCTTTCGATATGAAGATCATTAGGCAGTAGTGGGTTTTGACTCAAGGAGGCTTCCTTAATAATAGGGACTCGAGCTCCATAAGTTTTTGATCTGGTTTAAAGATAGATCGTTTCAAAGGTGTAAATGGTACATGGTTCTTCACCAGCTGAAGGATGACAGAAACTACCATTTCCCCTTATGGGGGTTGAGGATGGTTTGCAATAAGATGTTGCATTGCTGAGTTAGGAAAGGGTTTTTTAGGACCGTGAGCATTCGGCTAGAGTCCTTTTGAGAAAGGAAATATGTGCATTCATGGAGATGCAGATAATAATGTGTCATATGGTCTTCCACATAGATTTTGCAAGGGAACTTGACAACTGTGTCCTTTCGATTGTCAGGAGGTATAATTGCTTTGGGTTGGACTGCTTGGCTGACTACTCTTCATAAGGAGCAATATTTTTTTTGTTCTTATTCATACCATCGGGTTTTTGTGTAGACTACACCGAGTTTATCGCAGCGGTAGGAAGAGCAGTCGATTGGGTAGCGGGGTCAACTAACAGTTGGGCAATGTGACTGCTAAGTTCTTTTACAGTAGCCCCAGAGGTAGCGCCGATAATACCATTAGTGTGCACACTGGTTTGCTGAATAGTAGAAGCATTGGAGTTTCTAGGGGAATTGGGAATAACATCGTATAATGTGCCATACTGTGAATAAATAAAATATAATTGTTCGAATGGATTAGTTTTCTATGACTGCACCACCTAAGGCAACATCCTTAGCAATTTGAGGGAGCAAAGATTTGGAGAACCAATCCGCTAATAGATAATCTGTGAGGGGAGCTTTGACTAGCCTCCACCTGCGTCTTCATTCATGGATGTGACTAGAGATGTGGGTGGCAGTGTCTTGACCTAAAAAAGTAAGGAGTTTCGTCCTAGTTTCATAATGGATGGGTAGCTAAAAGTGCTTTAAAAATTTCATCACTAAAGTGCCAAAGGTATTGACTGACGCGCGTGGTAACTCAATTTACCACTTGGATGCATTACCAGTAAGGGTGTAGGTAAAGCGTTGAAGCCAGATACTAACATCCATCATGGAGTTATAAATGCACCATATATGATAGATGGTGATGTGCATACCTGGATCCTCCCCTTGTTTCCCTTCGGACTTCAGGATGTCTATGGGAATTTTGTGCGGGATTGGAGGCCAAAGTATGTTCTAATAGATGGGTTCATTGGTGAGTTTGTCCAAATTGGGGATGTCAAGTGTTGCCAAAAAAGGTAAGGTATTTGATGCCCCCGAATCAGACCAAGGTGATGACAAATGACTTGAGGATCCTTGCGGTCCTCCCATCATATTGTTCCCAACATTATACATAGCATGCATGAAATAATAATTTCCTTGGGGCACAATTGTATATTATGGCTATCCACAGGGGTTGTTAGGATGGGGGATATAAGTGCCCCCGGGATAAGGAGTTCTCCTTGACTCATATGAGGTTGAGAGTGAGGTGCCCATATGGATTGAGCTAGACCTTGTTGAGGGATCCCGCTAGCCACATAATTAGCCATAGGCCCTTGATTGGCATAAGGAGGGTTCATGTCAATCAATGAATGTCCTTGTTATCCTATAAATGGAGGGGGAATAGTAATGTTCCCAGCTAGTATCTGCATATTAGGAACTATGTCCCCAGGCATTTGAACTTGCGGGTTGGAACTAAACAATGGATTCTAGCCAAAAGGGTTGCTGAAGGGACCCATTCTAACCTTGATATATGAAGCGCTATAAGGAGCACTATATGGAGTGGTCGTCGATCATCTAGGATCTGACACAAAAGGGGAAGAAACTAGTACGTAATGGTTCTACTCATGTTGGTTGTCACTATAGCACTCAGACTTGGCACAATTGCGATAGTGGGGTTTTCCATAAGAGGTGTGGTATTGACTATCAACTAGGGAAATGGAGGTGGACCAAAATTGTCCACAAAATCCCATGAACCATTAGTCATCGATGGGATGGTGGGTAAAGGTTTAATGGAAGACATAGGAGGTCCATGTGCAAATGGAATCAATATCTGTCCAAACAGGTTTGTGATCAAAGGATTATAAGGAGGAATGAATCCTTGAGTAAGGAAATATTCTAGTAAACTTGAGTCGTGGGATGTCTAGACTAATTCAGTGGGAGATCTTGGAGACTGATTTCCTGAAGATGGGTAATATGGCTCACTGGGTGATCTGGATTTAAACAAGAATGCAACAAAATACGAAGATAACCATGTACACAAAGATGCAGCGGAAATAATACTTAATTTCATTAACGGAAAACACTGAAATATGCTTACAAACAGAGTTGAAACTAAACTGGCTAAGGCGATGGTAGCTTATCTCTGAGAAGAGATGTGGTGGCTACATGCCTCTGAACTGTGTTACAATGAGGCTCAAAGGCCTATTTATTGTTGAGAAACAATGGAAAACCCTTAACATTCCAAAACCTAACCGTAGAAGATAAAACGCCAAACTATGGGCCCCGTTTGGGTAAATTGGTACATCAACTTCCCGGGGTCGTAACTTTGGCATAAGATCTCTATTTGATGCATACAATAGCTCGTTAGAAATATCTATCCGAGCACTGCTACTTTAGGAAGGGCAACATCAATGCATCGACCCATCTTGCCCCCAAAATTTTCCAAAAAACATCGTTTAGGGCCTCAAAATGGCTCCGAAAGTTTAGGATCTCAAAAACTGCTAAAAATAGTAAACTATGCTACAATTTAGGAAACTGAAGAGCTGAAAGAAACAATGGTGGGGGTCCAAGTGGATTTGGCAGGTGGCCACCAATATCCACCTGGATCATTCCTCCCCCCTTAGGAAGCAATGGTCCCCATTGCGTTGAGTTCCTCCACGAGATGAGGAAACTTTTGTTGAACTTGGTCCCTCGTGAACCACTTGCCCTGGTGGAGTTGGCCTGCTTTGATAACTCGATACAATTGGATATTCTGCTGGCGAGTGTGCTTGATCTGTGTGTCCATGATTTGATCAGCAGAAACTTGTTCCATGCAATCTGTATTTAACTCTGTGGGTGTGAGTTGTTCTGCAATGTCGGATGTGTCTAGTAATGGTGGAAAGTATGGCCGAAGGCGGTCCACATTGAACACTGGGTGCAGAACAAGGAATGGGGGAATGTTGAGCTCAAATGCATTAACTCCCACAACCTTGGTAATGGTGTAAGGACCATATCGGAGTGGTCTAAGTTTCTGATAGGCTCCAATAAGGCATTCCTTTTTCAAATGCAACCAGACTTTGTCACCCACCTGAAACTTGTGTGGCACCCGGTGTTGATCATGTCACTGCTTGTACTTGGCATTTGATTTCTCCATAATGTCATGGACTTGTTGGCGAATATGTTGGATGTGCTCAATGAAGCTGTTAACCTTATCTATTTCAGACTGGACATGAGCCGAATCTACGTGAGTAGCTATAAATGGCATGGCCACATCAATGGGACATAATGGCTGGAATCCCAAGCCCACCTGAAAAGGGTTGTGGCCAGTCGAGCTATGGAGAGCCCGATTGTAGCTGTGCTAAACATAGGGGAGGCTCTCGTCCCATGTGCGTGGATGCTTTGAGTTGTACATGCGCAGAATGTGTACGATCATCCTATTGAAAACTTTTGTCTAGCCATTAGTTTGAGGATGGAAGGTTGTTGACTTAGTGAGTTTGGTGTCGAGCATCAACCAGAGACTGGACCAAAATGTACTGAGAAACATGCTATCCCAATATGAGATGATAGACTGTGGGATCCCATAGTGTACCCACACTCGTTCAAAGAAGAGTTTAGCAGTGGCTTCTGCTATGATATTCTTCTTGCAGGCAGCCATAATGGCCATTTTTGAGAACCTGTCAACGACCACAAAAACACAGTCATTCCCATGCTTAGTGGAAGGAAGGCCTGACATGAAATCTATGGAGATGGATTCCCA